>VYZT01016085.1:49518-96851 GCA_013400735.1 Pomatostomus ruficeps
CAGGGACAGGTTCAGGTGTAGGTGATGGGACAGGTTCAGGTGATGGGCCAGGGACAGGTTCAGGTGTAGCTGGTGTTACACCGCAGTCCCCGGGGATTTGTGGGGTCGGAGGGGCTGTCGGGGCTGGGAGCAGAGCGAGGGCACAGCCTGGGGAGGGGGAACTGGTGGAGCCCTGGGGCAGAGCTGGTGCCCGTGGGAGTGTTACAGAAATCCTCCAGAATCTCGGGATAAATAAACTCCCTCTGATGCTGTGTGACACTGTTGGCGAGCAAGGCATTGCTGTGTCCTTGGCCAGGAGTGTGGGTGACAAAGTTCCAGCCTCCACAGAGATGCAAATACAAAACTTTTTCCACTTATTCATACATTTTTAGCAAGTAAATTAATGTTCATTGGTTCTAAGTTACATAATTTTCTTCATTACTTAGTATTCTATCCACTATTGGTTATTAATTTCTCGCTTTTCATGCTGCTCTGGTTCACATTCTTTACGACTTTTATCATCTTTTTTCTCAGGGAATCGCCAGCTTTCCAGGGCTTGATTTCCTCTGCATTTTCTGGTTACTCCAATGCCCTTGAAGGGTCGTAAATTTAAGATCCCAGAAGTCTGATCTACAACTCCCTTTGGCTTTGTTTACTGAACCTTGGCAGGGCTCGTTTTAGCAAACTTGATGTTTTGGTTATTTAATGATCAAAGTAATTGTGAGAGCCTGTGAAGGAACTTAACTAGTGCTGGCTAAAAGTGGGCACTGCTTACAATTAATTAAAACAATTAGTTAGGAAAGTTGCATCATTTCCAGCAGGAAATAACAGCTGTTTTCCCCACACTGGTTTCTGGCCTCTTCCCTCAGTGCTGTGTGAGGGCACAGGGTGTGTGAGCTCCTCCATCACTGCCCCACTGACCCCATGCCTGGCCCAAACCCCTGTAATTCCACCAGACTTTATCCCTGTTGATAACCTGACCAGGTAAGTAAGCTCAGAGTGCAAGAAAGCAGATTAATTAGGTGCTGTGTCGGGGTGATACTTAAAATTGTGAGCAGTGATTGGCAGTGCAGCTCTGTTCCGTGGGAAATGGGAATTTTCTGTTCTCAAGGGCAGTGTTGCTGTTGTGGGGAGACTTCACAGAAACTTGTGAGCCCAGGGACAGGTAATTGTGGTGGACATGGCGCTGTGCTGGGAGCAGCACTGAGTGCACAGGGCCAGGCCTGGGTGAGCCCTGGGTGACTGTCCCAGTGATTGGATTAATAAACACCGTCCCTGCCTGTACAAATCGTGTCTGAGCTTTGGTTTTAGCTCCTTTCACGTGCTCTGTTGTTGGCCCGGCTGCTGAATGTCCCCGGGCAGGTGTGGCAATGCTGTCAGTGGGGAGGGAGCATTCACACCGTGACAGATTGAGCTGTCCTGGCAGTGACCGTGACAGTGACCATGGCAGTGACTGTGAGCCCCACCATGCCAGTGGCAGCGACCGTGACAGACTCAGCTCCTGGACGGGCTGCTGGCTCAGAGCTTTGCAGCCCTTGGGAGCTGCTGCTGCTGCTCATTTTGGTTTCTGTTTTTTAGAGCCTGAGGTGTTTTTGTCCACGAACTGAGAACCAGGCGAGGTGGGGTTGTGGGACTGCCTGGGGAAGGGGTGGGATGGAGCAGAGCCAGGGACAGGGCTGCCCAAATCCAGGGATGTGACCCAAAGCTGCCCCACGCACCAGCAAAGCCTGGGCTGGGCCCATCCAGCTCCACTGTCTTCCCCACAGAACAGGCTCTGCTCCTTGGTCACTGGTGTGAGTCTGTATTTGTTGTTAATTACAAGGTCGACAGGTTGGTACCTTGAATTCCAGGACGGGACCTTAAAGCCCATCCAGCCCCACCCCTGCCATGGGCGGGGGCACCTCCCACTGTCCTAGGCTGCTCCAAGCCCCTCCAGCCTGGCCTCGGGGTGGAATAAAATTAAGGTCCCTTCCAAGGTCTGTATTTCTGTTCAATGACTCTGCACTGATGTCAGGAGATGAACACAGTGAGTTTTAAACCTGCACTGAGGGTGGGCACTCCATTAGCTTGCTTACTTTTCACAAATTTTCACAAAAATGTGACGTTTCTGGGTTAGCTGCAGGCACAGAGCTTACCCAGCAGTGTTTGTACCCCTCAGAACCCACTGTTAGTACAGAGGGGCTTGAATCTCACTTCTGTGAAAATGACACTTCAGTATCATCACGGCCAAAGAAATATTAATACCAAAATACAGATTATTCTGGCGGAGAACAGTCATTGTGGAACACCTGTATTGTTTGCAGCCCTCTCGAAGCCCCGTTTGGATGGGTGCCACACAGGTCCTGTGAAGAGGAGGCTGTTGATGCAGTGGATGAACTCTTTTCCTTGTTGATGCAGGGGTGAGGTGTGCCAGGACGCAGTGCACAGGTGAGCTGACGTTCTGAACTGCAAACCCTTCCCTCTGGGCACGCCGTGCCTCTGCTCGGGATGTTTGGGGGCTGCAGGATTCACTGTGAGGTCTTGAGAAGCGTTCAGTGCGTTCCTGACCCCGTGAGTCACTTCACAGCTCTGCCCCTCGTTAGTGCCGAACAGATCCGCCCGAGCTGCGGCTGACGCAGGGGGACCGGGGAGTGCTCGAGCCCGAGCTCAAAACAAACAGGGAGAGACCCAGTTCCGAGCCCGAGCTCAAAACAAACGGTGAGAGACCCAGTTCCGAGCCCGAGCTCAAAACAAACCGTGAGAGACCCAGTTCACAAAGCTGAGGGCAGGGACACAGGGATACTTCCCAGACTGGGGCTGGATGAATGTGGGGACACATCCCAAACTGGGGCTTGATGAAGGCAGGGACACAGGGACATGTCCCAAACTGGGGCTTGATGAAGGCAGGGACACAGGGACACATCCCAAACTGGGGCTGGATGAATGTGGGGACACATCCCAGACTGGGGCTGGATGAATGCAGGGACACAGGGACACATCCCAGACTGGGGCTGGATGAATGTGGGGACACATCCCAGACTGGGGCTGGATGAATGCAGGGACACAGGGACACATCCCAAACTGGGGCTGGATGAATGCAGGGACACAGGGATACTTCCCAAACTGGGGTTGGATGAAGGCAGGGACACAGGGACACATCCCAAACGGGGGCTGGATGAAGGCGGGGACACAGGGACATGTCCCAAACTGGGGTTGGATGAATGTGGGGACAGAGGGACACATCCCAAACTGCTGGGGATGGTTTGCACTTGCTAGTTGAAATTTCCCTGGGAGCCTTTCCATGACTGCTCTGTTTTTTTAAAATTTTTTTTTCCTTTTGGCTATGAGAGAAGTATGGATGTGAAACACTTGGCAGTATCCTTTTTAAAAGGAAACAAGCTTTTGCTTGGTCATTATAATCTCTAAATTTTTAAGTGCATCAGGCCTCTAACTTAGAGCTAGTGCCTGGAATTATTCCATTTTTCCTTTCCCTACAGACAAGCCAGGCACTGCAGCCAGGACCCAGGTTCCCAGAGGACGGAGCTGTCCCGTGGAGGTGTCACTCACTCGCTTCCCTTCCTACCTCAGGCCCTCTCAGTTCAGATCACCTCTGACTAAGGCCTCTGAACGCAGCTCTTTCACTCTCAAAATATCTCCCTGGCTTTCTTTTTTTAACCATAAACTAATTCAGCAGTTTTAGCTGTCAAAAAAGTGCCGGCCTAAAATTCTGCTGATTGAGTGGACTCTCCCTTGAGCCCCGAGACAGACACTTGGACAAATCCTGTGTTCCAGGTCAGGGGCTATTTTCAGCTGCGTGGAGGGACTATTGCATTAACTGTAACTTTATTATTCCCTGTGGAAAGTGCTTTGGAGAGGAAACCTGAGGGGCAACCTCTGCGTTACCTCTGGTGGTGTTCCTTCGGGTTTGTGGCACCATGAATCTTGCTGCTGTTTGTGCCGTGCTCCTGCCAGAGCTGAACCCTGCAGCAGGGTCAGACGCTGTGTCCCGGGCAGATGAACCTGGTGCTCTGTCATTGTGAGAGTCACTGCTCTCAGCTCCCAGGGACGGGAATGCCTTCCTGGTTAGGGATAATGGGATCATGGTTAAACAACATAGGCAATAATCAGGCTGTGCTCTGCTAATTGATCCAGAGGGCAAATTAATCCACAGAGGTGGCTTAAGGGACCCAGTAAGGCTGGACTAGTGGTGAGCCACTACTCAGATGAGATCCAACTCCTTCTGTGACTGCCAAATGTACATTAAAATTTACTCTAGTGGAGTGGAAAGCCCTTGAATTGAAAATGGTTTGGGCCTGGGCAGCTGTTTTGGGAAATGTCTCATGTTCCTGCTCTGTTCTTGTGTCCTCCCCTGGGCATCACTTTCTGACATGAAACAGAAGCTTTGTCTGACCCAATGGCTCTGCTTTTATTTTCTTAAATACTCTTGAACATTCTTATCTCCTTAAATATTCTTGTGAAGATTCCTCGCTGAGAGGGTGGTGGGTCACTGGCACAAGCTCCCTGGGGATGTCCTCACGGCACCAAGGCTGCCAGAGCCCCAGAGACCTCTGGACGATGTCATTAGTCGTGGGATTTCATTCTAGTCCTGCAAGGGAGTGGGGCTTGATTTTTCTGTGTCTCTTCTATCTGGAGAGCCTCTGTGTACCTGTTCCCGTGCTTGGGCTAAAGGGGGGAGTCAGGATCACAGTTCTGGGGAGAGAAAGGAGGCAGCTGCCCTTGGAGCAGCAGCTTCACTCCAGACAAGCTTAACAGAAAAGTGTAGGAGAACCTTGGTTTACTTTGTCCAGCCTGGGAATGGAGCTTTACCAGCTGACAAAGGAGATCTCTGTCAAGAAAAAGGAAACTTCCCCTTTCTGCTGTGCCCCAGGACAAGGGACAATGGCATTAAACTGCAGGAGGGTGCATTTAGTTACATATTGGGAAGGAATTGTTCCCTGGGAGGGTGGGCAGGCCCTGGCACAGGGTGCCCAGAGCAGCTGTGGCTGCCCCTGGATCCCTGGCAGTGCCCAAGGCCAGGCTGGACACTGGGGCTGGGAGCAGCCTGGGACACTGGGAGGTGTCCCTGTCCATGGCTGGGATGGGATGGGATGAGCTTTAAAGTCTCTCCCAGCCCAAACCAGTCTAAGATTTCTGGCATTTGATCTCTGTCTTCCCCCATCACATGCCCTGGTCCAATCCGTTTGGGTGCCAAATGCCAGAAATATTTGATTTTCTGTGAAATGAGTGAGCTGACCTGGCTCCCTGGGAGGCAGAACAGTGTCGGATCCTGGGGAGCAGAGCCCATGGGAGGCACCTGAGAGGAGAGCTCGCCTGTTTCCTGCAGCTGCACCGCAGTTCAGCTCAGGTGACAGGCAATAACTTCCTAAGCTGTTTTAACTTCATTACTTTGATGCATTTGACTATTCTAAGGCCAAAAGCATAATTCCCAGGAGACCTTTTGCTATATTGAAACTGATCTCTTTTATGAGAAGTGTCACTAAAGACCCAGCTTGGTTATTTCATTGTTTTTATTGAGTTAAAATAAATCAACAAAGGATTAATACTCAGCATTTGTCAAAATGCTGCAGCAGGACTGGAAGCTCAGATCAGACATCCTCTAAGAGACCTGGAATGTCTTCTGGGGCTGCTCTTCTGTGTCACTGAGGGTTCAGAGTGCAGGAGAATGGTGCTGTGAGCTGATGTGCTGCTGTCACTCACTGGGCCTTTCATCAGGTTAAGGCTGTAAGGCAGGGGTGTGTGAAACACCCGGCCTGGGAAAGTCCCACTGCCCTAAGGAAATGCAAAACCAAGGGCAAAGCCTTGAGCTGGGAAAATTGTGAACTGTTTGGGGACTGTTTCTAAGTCAGGGGTGCACCCAGGCTACTGCTATCCTGCAGACTGGACATGGCAAAAGGAAAAAAAGGAAAAAAGAAATAAAAAGCAGCTTATTGTGCCCCATTACTGCTCTGGGGTCAGTGTCTCCTCTCAGCCTGCTCAGAGGGAATTGGCCCGTGCTGTGTTGCTTTCCTGAGGAGAGAATCACGGAGCCCCAGACTGGTTTGGGTTGGGAAGGACCTTCAAGCCCATCCAGTGCCACCCCCTGCCATGGCAGGGACACCTCCCACTGTCCCAGGCTGCTCCAAACCCTGTCCAGCCTGGCCTTGGGCACTGCCAGGGATGGGGAATCCACAACACAGGGATAACCCAGGGTGCCCTGATGCCACTTTCCTCTACAGCTGCTGATTCCTCACTGTGAAGGGTGACAGCGGGAGGCTCTGCCAGCCCCAGAGGAGATGTTCTGTACAGGATGGTTCTGGAGTGATCAGGAAGCATCCCTGTGCCTCAAAGGGATCCCTGTCCTGAATTAACCCTGGCTGTCTCCCTTTCCAGCCCCAGGGCAGGCAAGGGAAGCAGCCAGGCAGTTTCTGCAGCTTTAGAGTGTTCAGGACAGGTGGAAATCAGAACTGAGAGAAAACAAGAGCTTCTGGCTCTCCCACCCTTTCCCTGCTGCTCTGCTCCCGGAGAGGAGCTGGTTTCTGGAGCAGCTCTGACACAAACCATGCTGCAGGCCCAGCTGCCTTGGCTCCAGCCACAGTTTAGCAATGGCAAAGGGACAAGAGGAGCTGTCTCCAGCAAGCTTGGCCCTGCCAAAGGATGGAACAAGTGGTTGTGCACGGAGGCTGTTCTGTGCTCTGCATTCCTGGTGAGCCGCCGAGGGGCTGTGCCAGCTCCTGCTCATGTGGGGTTTGTCACAGAGCCTCTGCCTGCCCTAGAAATACCCCGTGCTTCCAGCCACGGGCATCCTGAGCTCCTGCAGCAGTGCCTCAGAGCCCAGAACTGCTGGGGCTGCTCCTTTTGCATGTTCAGACTTCATTTCGTGGAGAAGGGGCAGAGAGAGAGGTTTAGAAAAGAAATCAGCCAAAGAAATTAGTTACCCAAAATTATGTTACCCAAAATGCCAAACACATCAAGTCCTATGGAGAGGCAGAGACAGGGTTCTTGTAAGGCTCTGGATGTTGCCAAGGCTCTGATATTTTGGCAAAGCAGCAGTGCTGAGCTGGGATCCTGTGCTGGGATCCTGTGCCAGGGTGCTGTGCTGGGATCCTGTGCTGGGATCCCGTGGGGGGATCCTGTGCCGGAATCCCATGCTGGGATCCCGTGGGGGGATCCTGTGCTGGGATCCTGTGCCGGGATCCTGTGCTGGGATCCTGTGCTGGGATCCTGTGCCGGGATCCTGTGCTGGGATCCTGTGCCGGGATCCTGTGCCGGGATCCTGTGCTGGGATCCCATGCTAGGATCCTGTGCCGGGATGCTGTGCCGGCCGTGGGAGGGATGGATGGTTTTGGGCCGTGGGCAGTGAACAGGAGCAGCCCATGAGGTTGTGCCCGTGCTGGTTTAACCCTCAGTGCACTGTGCTCTCCCAGCTGGGAGGGGCAATTTTCCAGGAATGTGGAGTCCCGGGTGCCTCAAAAGCAGCTGCCGAGGGAGCTGCGGGGTGGCCAAGGTATCAGCAAAGACCCTGCTGAGGATGCTGCTGCTGCTCTGGCTCAGATTTGGGCTCCAACAGGATGCTTACACTCTGGGATGTGAGCAGAGAAGGGGTGATGTGTCTAAAATACCCTGGCAAGAGGAGAAACCTTTCTTGGGCCCCAGATTGGACAAGGATTTGCCAATGCACTGGTCTGCCCCTTTGCCGGGCTCCTCGCTGGAGTTTTCCAGGGAAAGGCTCAGCTGTGCCTGCTGCAGAGGTGGTGTCACCTCAGCTGGGCCCTGGGGAAGAGGGGCTGCAGCATCCCCACTGCTGGAAAGTGCTGTTTTTGTGTGTCTGCCCTATATGGCAGACTGTGTTAATCCCAGAAATCTGCCCTCAGGATTGCCCAGAAATAGCCCAAACCCTCCTTCTTGCAATCCTCTTACCATCTGGGAAACCAGATAATTTTTCCCAGTCTGATTTAGTTTCTGTAGTTTCAAAGGCAGCCTCAACCTTGTGGGTTTTCTGTGTGCATATGTTGCCCTTTTGACCAGAATAACTGTCTAAGCACGTGTTTGGATTTGAATATCCAATCGAAGGCAGACCCTGGTGCCGGCAGCCTGAAGTTTGTGATGGAGAACGGTGTTAAATTTTAAAAGAAAGTCATTAACTCCCAGGCCAACCAGCTGAATGGGCAGTTTGCTGGAGACTCCAACAAAACTGCGGGTTAAGGTCAGTCCCGGCGCTGGAATGTGAGGAGGGAGGTCTGAAGGAGTCGATTCCTCCTCACTGTTGGCAGCCAGGAGAGAACGGGGCTGTTGCAGGGCCACCAGCTCTTCCCTACAATTCAATTTGTACCTTCCCAGCCTGGATCTCTGCTCCTTGGGACATTGATATACTGGTTTGGATTTGGGGTCTTTTTCCCCCTCCTTTGCAGTGGTACCACGACCAAAGGCTCGTGGCAGCTCAGTCCCAGCTTGGACATTGCTGGAGAGGATCCTGACCCTGCGTGGGAGCCATGGAGCAGCTGGGAGAGCCGGGACTCATGCGTGAGTGCTCGGTGACTTCCCCACTGCCCCTGCAGGGTGGGTGGGTGGGTGACGACTCTGTGGGTGGCTGGTTATCACCAGGGAGCCAGGTCCTGGTGGCTGGAGCAGCTGAGGGTCTGTATCTCCCCTGTGCCTGTTGTGGGGGGCTGCGGGAGCCCAGCTCCACACCGGATCGTGTTTGATTTCAGGGCTCTCTGTGCTGCAGGACAGAGTGGATTTGAATCTCCTGGGTTCATGTGTTAGGAGTGATTTCTGCAGCCAGCGAGCCTCAAACCCTCTGGGAGATGGGTGGGGAGAATTCCATGGCCTGGGAGTCCCGCAGAGACTCTTTACTATAATTTATTTATTATTATTTTGAAAGCCCTGTCCCCTGGGACTCTTTCACCCCAAGCTGCGAGGCCGCCTGCTTCAGCTGCAGAGGCAGAGCATTTGTTCCTGTCCTGTTTGCCTCTTAAAAGCCTTTTGCAGTGAAGGCTCAGAGAGAGGAGGCTTTGTGTGAGCCTGGGGAGCTCCTGGGAGACGGGGTGGAGTGTAAACACCTCTGTGTGCTGGGAGAGCTGTGGGAGGGGAGCGACACGAACCATGGTCCTGGGAATGTCGAGGTGCTGCGAAGGGGACCAGGACGTGGCAAGGCTGGGCAGGGACACGCTCTGCTACCTTTCCAGAGGTTCAGCAGCCCTGGGATTGAGGAGGGAATTGTTTACTGTGGTGTCTGTCCTGTGGGCTGAGCTTCAGCGCAGTGAAAAAGGCAATCCCAGGCTGGTTTGGTTTTTTCCCAGGGGCAAGTAAATTTGCTGGGGAAAAGCTGGGATAGAGAACACTGGGAATGTCAGCAAATGGGTTCAGCTGAACAAATGAAGAGTTTTTGATTATCCTGAAGGGAGGAACATTTAGAAGTGCCTTAGAAATGACCCTGGATCCCTGAGCAGGGCCACCCCACCTGTGTGCTGGGTCCTGCTTGTCCAGGACAGGGCTTTGGCAGCATTTCCCTGTGTCTGTGGGGCTCTGGCATCAACAGGGGTTCTGGGGATGTGTCAAGTGACAGAGGGGTGCTGGGGACTGTGGCAGGGTTGTTCTTCAGCCCTCCTGTCCAGGAGGTGACAGCAGCACTGACTGTGACCCCAGGCAGGCCAGGGCCTCGCTCTGCAATATCCACACATCCGTGGGAGAGGGGGTTTGAGCCATTGGGAAGTTTCTCTGCAGACCCCAGGGCTGGGATGATGAGGGGTCCCCAGACCCTCCCTGTGAGCAGAACAGGAGAGCTCTTACAATGTTCTGTGACATAAATACACTTCAGTTCCTCTCCCAGTGCTGCCTGGTGAGGGTGGGATGAAAACGAGGATGGGATGAAAACGAGGATGGGATGAAAGGGTTCATCCCCACCCCAGCTCTATATCCTGGGCTTTCTTGCCTTTCAGCAAGATGTGGGAGAGGATGTGGCATCTCCAGTTTCAGCCTGGCACAGTTTGGAGGAGCTCTGATGCTGGTGAGCTGTGCTGGAGCTCAGGGCTTTGCTGCTGGGGAGAGCCAGAGCTGCTCCCCTGGCTGTGGCCCTGCCTGCAGGGAGAGATGGCGCAGGCCATGGGGATGTGTTTTGGAATGCCAGGGTGCAAATATCGGCTTTGGCAACTGGGCCAGGCAGCTGTGGGATGCTGTGGCGTTGGCTGTGTGCCTGGCCAGGCTGGCTCCTGGCTGGAGAGCCGTGTGAGGTGCAGGGATGTGCTCCTGCCCTCTGGCAAAGGGCCCCTCCCCTCTCCGTGTTCCCCTCCTTGTGGGTTTTGATGACTGCATTCATTAATCCCGTCCTCCAGGACCCTCAAAGCAGCTGTGCCAGGTGTGGGACGCCAGATTCTTGTTCTGGGCAGAGCTGCAGGAGCAGCCTTTCCCCTCCTGTGTCCACTGCATTCCACCAGACCTCGCCCTGGGCTTGCTGCTTCAAGTCCTCGTTGGAGAGGCAGGAGCCAGCAGCAGCGGCTTCCCTGGGGGTTTCTGGGTCCTGAAGGATTCCAGAGGCTGCAGGGCAGCACTGGGAGTTGTGGGGCCACCAGGCAGGCAGGAGAATTGAGGTGGTGGCCCAGACTTGCAGGGACCGGTGTCACCAGGCTGCACCTTTGCTCGCCTCCCGCGCCTCTGACCCCACCAGCCTCGCTGGAGAATGGGGATCCAGCTCCTCCCGGACTGAGATCCAGCAGTGGAGTGAGGAAAGGCAGATGTGCCGGGGCTGCTGGGAAGGCAGGGCTTGGGGAGCTCCCGGCGCTGTCTCACTGCTCGCTGACACGTCCTGCACTGCTTGGGCACCGCTTGCACTTCGATGAGGGCAGCAAAGGCCGCTCTGTGCTGAACAAACAAGCAGCAATTACAGAATAAATCACATCTTTGTTCGGGGCCCCTCCTCACCCCACCCTGGGCTCTGGATCCCGGTGGCTGGAGACAGCGGGAGGTGCTGGGGAGCTCCAGCACGGCTGAGCAGCTCAGCTGTGCCCACGGCTGTGCCGCTGCCCCTTCCCTGGGGCTGTGGGCGCAGGGGGCTCCAGCAACACAGTATCCATCGGGATGGATCTGGGCGCTTCCCGGAGCAGGAAAGGGACTCTCACAGCCTGAGTGAGCTCAGCTCTGGGCCTTTTCTGCCCCGCTGGTCACCGAGCTGCATATTCCCTGCTCCCATCCTGCCTCTGCCTCGCTGCTGTGCTCTGTGAGGGAGGGAAAAGGAGGCACCTGGCCCTTTTCCAGCAGGAAAGCAGGAGCTGTGCGTGGGAACTGGCAGCAGCAACCGTGCCAGGCCTTGCTCAGCTCCGAACTCCTCCCGAGGCGCCTGACCCTGGGCAGGGTTGGGGCTCTTGGCCGGATGCCTCCCAAGGACCTGCAGGGTGCCAAGGTCAGGGCTGACACTGCAGGGACAGGCAGCCCCAGCAGAGCTGTGCCCTTTGTCTGGAGGCTTGGGAGGCTGCTGGGCTGTTATTTGTCTCTGCTGGTGCCCAAAGGGGCCTGGATTCATGGCAGTGGTACAATAGGTGTCTGTGGCAGTGACGGATTGGGTGCACAGAGCATTCCTCCTTCCTTCCCTCCCTTGTTTGCTGTGTCCCTCCTGGTGCCTTTCCTGCAGTTTCAGGCAGTTTTGCTGGGGTTAGTTCAGCTGAATCAAACCGGTGCCCCTGCCAAGCTCTGGGGGCAAAGGCAGCTTTTCTAGTGAGCAAACAGCTTTTCCGAGTTGCTGCCTCTGTCTAGGGGATGTGAAGATGGAGCTGGAGATATCTTGGGGTACCTGGAGGCACTGGGCAGGGTTAGATGGGATGTTGGGCAGGAATTGTTCCCTGGGAGGGTGGGCAGGCCCTGGCACAGGGTGCCCAGAGCAGCTGTGGCTGCCCCTGGATCCCTGGCAGTGTTCCAGGCCAGGTTGGACAGGGCTTGGAGCAGCCTGGGATAATGGAAGCAGACATGGAACTGGATGGGCTTTAAGGTCTCTTCCAGCCCAGCCCATTCTGTGATTCTGAACCTGTCCTGAACACCCAGTTCAGGGCAGCATCTCCAGTGTCCTGGACAGCTGCTTACAGATTAATGAAGCCCTGACAGGAGTTGGTCGTCTCTTCTAAATAAAACGAAACTGTGCTGAGCAGAGCCTCTGGGATGCACTTGGTGCGTGGGATGGCAGGGCCGTGGCCAGGGCTGTAGCTGGGGTTCCTGCCAGGGGTGACTCCCTCTGAACGTGGGGCTGTGTTCAGCTGTGACCTTGCATCGAGTGGATTCCTGTCTTTCCTCTCCACTGGGCTCGCAGGGAAGGCTGGGGCAAGGCGGAGACAAACCCCCGGGGCTGGTAAAACTGAGGGGACAGCAGAGCCTGCGATGTCCCTGCTGTCCCTGTTCCCTGTCCGGCCGTGTCCTGCGCTCATCTCCCCTTTTCCCTGGCAGGGACAGGGCAGAGTCCCCCGGTGCTGGAGCATCTGCCAGCAGTGACCAGGGGGCCGCGCCGGGCCGGACAATCCTCCCTGCGGGGCCGGCGGGGAGCCTCGGGAAGCAGGAGGAGGATCAGCCGTGCTCGAGTGAGAGGGAAAGGTGAGTGAGGGGCTGCGGGAGGGGCCACGGGCAGGGCTGGGGGCTGTGTCCAGCACCCTGAGCTCTACAGGAGATCTGGTTCTTTTTCATCTCAGAGAGTTCTGGGACAGCCCAGCCTTCGGGGAGGGTTTTTTTTCCCCAAGAAACCATCTCCATCATTCCTCCGCACCCTCCGGAGCCGGGGCTCAGCTCTGGGTGCCTCCCGGTGAGCTGTGGTGCAGCACCCAGAGCTGCTGCGTGCATTGCCGGCTCCTGGGTGGTGGCGTGGGCTGCTCTGGGGCCTTGCAGGGTGACCCCATAAGCCTGGGGGGGCTGCGTGCCTCTTTCCATGTCACACGAGAGCCAGGCAGGTCCCCCGTGCCGTGCCATCCCCCCTTTCCCGGCTCACCCTCCCAGACCAGCTCTGCCCGCAGTGATTTCCCCAGGGTGCTGGGAACGCTCCCGGCCCGCGCTGCTCGGCTGGGACAGGTCCCCGCACAGCAGCGAGCGGGCCGGGAAACCTGGAGGGACAGTCCCGGGGGCTGCTTACAGCAGGGAGCCATTGCCCTTTCCCCAGCGGCTCATTCCTGCTGCGCCATCGGCGGCGTGCCCGCGGCTCCGGGGATCGCAGGGGCGGGCACTGTCCCCACCCTGACCCGCTCTGTCGCAGGGGTGAGCAGGACACTGTCCCCATCCTGGCACGGGACCCGCGCTGTCACAGGGGCGGACAGGGCACTGTCCCCACCCTGACCCGCGCTGTCGCAGGGGCGGACAGGACACTGTCCCCACCCTGACCCGCTCTGTCGCAGGGGTGAGCAGGGCACTGTCCCCGTCCTGGCCCGCGCTGTCGCAGGGTGGGCAGGGCACTGTCCCCATCCTGGCCCGCGCTGTCGCAGGGGTGAGCAGGGCACTGTCCCCGTCCTGGCCCGCTCTGTCGCAGGGATGAGCAGGGCACTGTCCCCGTCCTGGCCCGCGCTGTCACAGGGGCGGACAGGGCACTGTCCCCACCCTGACCCGCGCTGTCGCAGGGGCGGACAGGACACTGTCCCCATCCTGGCCCGCGCTGTCGCAGGGGTGAGCAGGGCACTGTCCCCGTCCTGGCCCGCGCTGTCGCAGGGTGGGCAGGGCACTGTCCCCACCCTGGCACTGTCCCCGCCCTGCCGCAGGTGCGCTCCCGTTGGAGCCCGCGGGGCCGATGGGAGCCGCACCATTCAAACCGCGGCGGTTGTTCCGCGTCCCATGGAAACCCCGCTCCCCGCGGGCTCGGCGGGCCCGGCTCCAATTACTGCACTCGCTAATTAGCGGTGCCGTGCCATGGAGCCCCGCGCTGTGCGCAGAGTCTCGCTCTGCTCCCGCCGGGCCGGTCCGCTCCCGGGAGCTCCGTTCTGCCTCAGCACGTTCGGTAAGCGCGGAGCCCCGGCCCGGGGAGCCCCGGCTCGGGGAGCCCGGGGGATGCCGCCCCGGCCGGGCTGCCGTGGGAAGGGGCTGGGGAGCCGCTCCCCGGAGGAATCAGGGCCGGGCAGCGGATTCTGCCTCGCTGAGCCGCGATAATGCCCGGAACCAGGAGCGCCCCGAGCCCCGGTGCCGCCGCTCTGCAGGTGTCCGTGCCCAGCTCGCTCCGGCCCTGGACGGACACGGGCTGGGGTAGGGCTGGCTGGAGCTGTGTCCCCGTCAGGACAGAGCCCGAGTTCCGTTTGTGCTCCTTGGGGTTGCCTCGGGTGGGCAGCGTGGCTTTGAGGGGCCCCGGCAGCGGCGGCTCTGCGGGCGGAGCTGCCCCGGCCCGGGTTCGGCTGCGAGCCCCGGGTGCCTCCCTGAGAGCGGGTGAATTTGGGTGTCTCGTGGGTGTCCTGGCGGTCCGTGGGCTGTGATGGCCGGGCTGCAGTGTCACGGGCAGCAGAGTCACACACAGCGCGGCTGGGCGCCCTTCCTGGGTGCTGCTGTTGGTGCAGCGGTTTTCCTTTCTTTCAGAGCTTCTCTTGTGCTCGTGAGCAGAGCAGGCAGTCGTGCAGTGAACCCTTCCCAGGGATGCTGCTCCTTCCCAGGGATGCTGCTTCTCCCTCCTTTTGACTTCTGAGTGCCTAACTGCTGAGGACAGCCTGGAAGCTGGAATCCTCCTGTCTTTGTTTATAGGATATCGTCCAAACAGTGTGTGTTCTGTGGTGCCTCCTGGCTCTGTAACCAAGCCCAGGCCAAACATCTCTGCAGCCACAGTTCCCTTCATGGACTGAGCATCCCTGGTGAGATGTGGAGTTGTGTTCTGAGCTGCAGGACAGGGCCAGCACCACCCTGTTGTGGTAGAGACGGACACACGATGCAAATACTCATCGTAATCCAAGGGCAGAAAAAGTTTTTTCTTATTCTCTGCTGCTGCTTTGATACCTTTTTGCCTGCTAGCAAACAATGACAGGGCTGTCTAAAAAACAACGGCCATTCAAACAGTAATACAATTAGCGATACAAGCAATTAGTTACATATTATATGCAAGTTCCTTCTGGTACACTCTTGATGTTCCATAACAAGAACATCTTCCCTTTGTGTGCAGAACATCTTCTTTCATTGATTAACTTCTTGGCCATCACTGTGGCTTTCACTGTGACTGCAGATTCTCACGGGTAAATTTTGACTGTTTTTAAGTCAAACTCTGTGAGGCTTTCGGACAAGCTGTCAGCCTCATCAGGTCCCACACCACCCTCTCACTGAGGGTGACCAGGAGAGGCTCTTCCAAAGGGCTGATGCCAGGGCAGAGGTTGTAGATGGTGATTTTGGGGTGCCTTATGCCCGTGGGTTCCTCCTGCCTGGGCAGGATCTGACACTGTCCTCTGACAGGAACCCCCACTGGCAGTGAACTGATGGTTCTTGGCTGTCCCAGGCAGGGCCAACGCTGCAGTTTTCCTACAGTAAAGCAGAAGAGCATTTAAGGAGAAGAACCCCAAATTTTCCATTTGTCAGAGACCATCAGGAAGGAACAGGTTTCCCTGCTAGGACTGGTCCCAGAGAACATTTGCCTGTCCACTCCCTTACCCTGGCAAAATTCTCTCCTGGGTGGGAACCTGGGTGATTACCATCTTGTGCATGTTCGTGCCCATTTCCCCCTGTTCTCCTTGTGCCAGCTTTGTTCCTTGGTTTGAGCTGCCCCTCCTGGCCCTCTGGGTCCAGATGGACGGGGCTGGGAGCTCTCTGTGCTGCATCCCCGTGAGCCCATCCCAGCCCTGCTCTGGGATGGGATGAGCTGCATGTGGCTTCTCTCGCTGCCCTTTTTCTGCAGCTGTTTTAATTTATATTAACCTTTATTTAACAGCCAGGACCTGGAGAAGCTGTGTCAGGGTCTCTGTGCTGGGGCTTGTTTCCCTCAGTTCTTGTTAGGGATGTATCAAGAGAAAAATCCAGGGGAAAGGGTTTCTCTGACCCTCTGCACTCAGAGTGAGGTGGGAATGCAGCCCCTGGAGCTGCCTTGGCAGGGATTGTGTTCCTGCCCCGCCAGGTTTCCCTTGGTGGTGTAACATCTGTTGTGTGCTCACAGTGGGGCAGGGAGGGGGTTCCCACAGCCCCAGAGATCTGCAGATAGCAGAGGGGTTCAAACCTCGTGCCCAAAGCCTGGAGTGGGAGGATGAAACTGGGGGAGAGTGTTCTCTCTGTGGTAAACCTGTATCAGAGCTGTCCTGACTCATCCCACCTGGCTCCTGTCCTCGCTCTCTCACCTTGCACCTGTACAAATCCACACAGACACCATTTCCACGTGACCGTGCACACGTGGGCACACATGAGCTGCTCAGAGGTTGGACTTTTTTTTTTTTTGGAGTAAAAATTGTGTTCTCTGAATTGTTTCAGGTTAAACAATCCCATCAGATATCCCCTCCCAAGCAAGCCCGAGCCCTTGGGCGTGTCTTTGGCAAAATGAAATGTTGGGTTTTAACTTGCAAGATGTTTATGTGTCTGTAAATGATGTTTACTCGCCTGTAAATGATGTTACTCCCTTGTTTGTTGTGTTTTGTAAACGCGGGAAGAAGTGAAAATGGGATATTTTACTTTGGACTAAGGGAAACCGTGTAGTATCAGCTTTGGGCCATCTGCACCTTCTGGAGGGGTGACAGCTCCTTGCCCGCACAGAAGCTCAGGGAGGGGCCAGGGAGAAGCGGGATCTGGGCTGGGGGAGGATTTGAGAACTCTGCATCATTCTGTTAAACCAGGGCTGGCTCATCCCACAGCCACGGGGTCACCTTGGTGCTGCCACTTCCCTCTGCCACGGGCTCGTCCCTCAGCCATCAGGGGCTGCTGTGAGCTGAGAGAGCAGCAGGCAGGTTTCCCTGGAACGTGTTTGCATCTGGAACTGTAGCCGATCATCACAGAATCACAGAATATCCTGAGCTGGAAAAGTCCCACCAGGATCATCCAGTCCAGCCCCAGCCCTGCACAGACCCCCCCAACAACCCCACCCTGGGCACCCCTGGCAGCGCTGTCCAAACGCTCCTGGAGCTCTGGCAGCCTCGGGGCCGGGACCATTCCCTGGGGAGCCTGGGCAGTGCCCAGCACCCTCTGGGGAAGAATCTTTCCCTGCTCTCCACCTGACCTCTGTGGGGTGGGATGCGGGGTTGGATGCGGGGTGGGATGCTGCCCCTCAGCTCCCCGGCACTGGGGGGGGAGGCAGGACGGGTCTGGCCCTGGGTGAGCCTTGGAGCTGTGGGGTGGGTGAGTCCTGCCCCCTTCAGCCTCTCCTTCAGCCTGTCCTCTGTGTCCCCAGGCCAGCTGAAGCTGTCCATCGAGCTGCGGGGCCGGACACTGGTGCTGCACGGTGAGTACGTCCCTGGAGCAGCCCAAAGGGCCCCACAGCCACTGCTGGTGGGGACAGCACTTCCATGCTCTTCCTTTCAGCTTTTGGAGCTTCCTGGCAGCTGTTGGGAGCAACTCTGTGGTGGTGGCACAGTCGGGAGCTCTTGGATTAAGAGACCAAACTGAAATTTCCAGAGACCTTCATGTCAGGGCGAACACTGTGTTTGCACCAATGTGTATAAATTATTTTTCTCTTATTCCATATAAAGAGGAAAAACGCAAATACCCTTTGGAAAAGAAAACCTGAAATGATTTGTCTCTGCCAAAACTTTTTTGCCACATTTGCCAGGATTTCCAAACTGTTCTGTTAGCTCCAAATGCTGCAGTTTTTAACCCCAGCAATATTTCCTCAACAAAAGTGTTTCCCCTGGGCCAGGCTGGGGTTACTGTCCCTCAAGCCATGGAATGTCCCACTGGGGACTCAGACCTGGGAATGGTGCAGCACCTGGGCCACCCATCAGAGCCCCAGGGCACTGTCCCTGCAGCCTTGATGGTGATCATCAGAGAGGGCGATGGGAGTGTCAGAATCATCTCTTTTCTTTGGGGTCTGGCACAGGCTATACCCCAAATCCCTCCATCCGGAGCAGCCCCAGTGTGAGTTACGGTCTCATTCTGGTGCTGACTCCAAAAGAGGGTCTGGGAAGAGGGAACTGGTCCAGCAAGGGGGCAAAGGAGGCTCAAGGACTGGGGCTGCCCATAATGGATGCTCAGGGTACTCAGTGTGGGCAGGAGGGGGCTGTGGGCTGATGTGGGGTGACCCATCTCACTTTTTGATTCTCCACCCCAACATCTTCAACCCCAGAGCAGCTCTGGCTGGAGGAGGAGGCCCTTGGAGCCTGCTGTCCTGGAGGAACCTTACAAACCACCTCAGGAAGCACCAGAGGGGCTTGCAGAGCCCCAAACCCCTTGTGCCCTGGGGTTTCCATTGGGCTGGATATGTTTGTTAGGAGCAAAATCTGCCTGTGACAGAGCCAGAGCCACTGCTGCCCTGCTGGGCTTGTGAGGAGGGAGCTTGGCCTTGTTCTGACAGCCCCTCCTGTGCTCTCCAGGCTCTGCTGCACATCCCTGGCACATCCCTGGCACATCCCTGGCCCCAGGTGGCTGCAGGGTCCGGCAGCAGGACCGGGCAGCGGCTGGGCAGCGGTCGTTGATATTTAACTGGATGATGCATTTGGCTGCAGGGCAGGGAGACCAAGGCTGGGGAAGTCAGGCAGAGGGAATGCAATTTGCCATCCGGATGCTGAACTGCCTCTGCCACTGACCTCAGCCACCGCCTGTATTTATGTGTTTATGTATTTATAGCTCGGGTGCGTTAAAGGAAAAGTACAACCAACCCCTGGCCCTGTTTGGGGGTGCCTGGTGGGTTCTGCCCCACAAGGAGGGGTCACCCTGTGGAGCAGCATGCTGCAGAGCAGGGTGAGGCCTTCCCTGCTGCGTTGGGATGTGACCATTTCATTTCCTTTCCAGTCATGGAAGCAAAAGGTCTGATGGGAACAGAGTGCCGTGCGTGCGACTCCTACGTGAAGGTGGGTTCGGCTGGGGCTTTGCTCAGGAGCTGGGTTCCTTTTGCGGGGGAGTTTTGTGGTTGGCTCCTCCAAGCTTGCTCTGCACTGTTTGTCCCTTCCCCTCCCTTCTCCATCCTGCTCTGGAAGAGCATCCCCAGCACGCAGGGAGCTGGCTGCGCTCTTGCCCAGCGCTGGACAGCTCATGGGTTGTGTTGGCAGCATGAAGTAGAAAAGGGGAGGACAGGACCCTGCTGAGGGCTGGCTCAGCCATTCATTGCAAGAACGTCCCAGTGGGTGCCCAGAGCCTGGTGGGGATGTTTGCTGGCACAGGGGGTCCTCCTGCTGGGCTGGACACCGTGCAGGAAGCAGCTCCCCTGAGAGGGGTGCAAGTCAGACACTCATGTACGTCACTCCTTGATTTTTCTGCTCTTTTCCCTCCCTCCCCTGCCCCGAGCAGTTTTGTGATGCAATTACCTGACAGGCAGAAGGGTGAAGCGATGCCAACCACCTGTTAGCACCGGCTCAGCAGGGTCTTTGGGCTGAGCCATCCCCACCAGTGGCTGTGCCAGGCTCCAGCTACGGCAGCTGGGGCTGGTGCCTGCTTTGGGGATGCTGACACGCTGCTTGTTTGCCTCCCAAAGATGTCCATTGTGCCAGATGCTGACTGGAAGTGCAGGCAGAAGACGAAGACTGTGCCAGACAGCAAAAATCCTGTCTTCCATGAGCACTTTGTGTTGTAAGTATGGCAGGGCAGAGGCAGCTCTGGGCCATCCCTCAGCACCGTGTCACCGTGTCACACGGAGCAGCGGGGACCCCCTGCCTGCTCTTCTGGGGCTCCCTGCCCACGCCAAGACCCCGTGTTTGCTTTAGCTTTGTGATCCCTGGTAAACACTCAGCACGCCTGAGCAGCTCTGCTGCTGAGATGAGGAGTGACAGACATTATTCTGCTGGGTTTTGTAGCTGAAGTGCCTTGAACTTCTGGGCAGAGCTCTGCAGAGCTGTCAGCACACACAGCATGGCAGCGCTGCTCCTGCACGCTCACACTTTCTTGCTGGGCAGGAGTTGGACAAACACTCTCCATTTCCCCAACCTTGCACCTGCAATAGTGAGGATGAGGAAGGTAAAAGGGTTTCCTACAGCTCCAGCATGTCTCTGCATGGGAAAGGAGCTGCATGTCTTAGTGTTTGAGTAGAGCATGTCACTGAGGCTGTGCCAGCCCTCTGACCCATGCAGCGTTTGATTTGGCACAGGGAGGCGGTTTCAGAGCATGAACTGTGGCTTGTTCCTTGCATTGACCCTTTGATGGTGGATGTGTGTCTTCCTGCAAGATTATTTCCCCCTGAAACCGCCTGAGTGGTGTCCCTGCACCTGCCCAGGAGAGGTCCTGTCCCCGTGCAGGTGTCTGTCAGGAAGGAGCAGTTGCTGTTTGGGGAGGTGCTGCAGTGCTCTGTGCAGAGCCTGGAGGAGAAGCCCTGGCTCTGCGGAGTCTGCGAGGGCAGCCCCTGCTGAGTGCTCCTGGGGAGGCTCACGGGCTCTGCCCTCTCCTTGTTACAGCCCAGTGCAAGAGGAGGATGAGCAGAAGCGTCTCCTGGTCACAGTCTGGAACAGAGAGAGGAATTCCAGGTAAGGGGCTGCCAGCTGTCATATGATCCTTTTCCAGTGGGGCTGTTGTGGCAGAGAACCTGTCCCCTGCTCTGGGCACCCCATGTGAGCTCCTCCAGGGCCCCGAGGGCTGGCCCTGACCTCAGGGCTGCCCTGCCCAAGGGATGTCCGAGCTGGGGTCACACTCGTGGGCAGCCAGTGGTGCTGGTGAGCACTGTGGGCAGGCTGGCAGCGAGGAAACCCTGCCCTTGGCACTCTGTTGCCATTGCTGCTTGGTAGCCAGCAGCTGGGCCAGCATTAAACCGCTGCAGCCACTCGTGCCTGCCCTGCTGGCCAAAGCCAGGCGGGGCTGGAGTGGGCTGGGACCTTCCCTCCCTCTGGGGACATGGCAGCGAGGGGCACCAAGGGGCCTGGCACCTTGCAGGCTGTGCTGCCTGCCCAGGCAAGGGCCATCTGCCTCCTTGGGCAAGCTCCTGCCAGCACCAGGCAGGCTGGAGGGGACCAGGGGCTTCAGCCCAGCCCCTCCTTGCCCTGCTGCAGCTGAGCCGCGTGGTTACCCCTGGCTCACACCACGGAGCCCTGGGCACTGCCTGGCTCCCAGCATGGGCAGGGATGTCTGGGGGCTCCCTGAAAAGGGGTGCAAGGGGGAATCTGGTGCTTCAGCAGGCGTGTGCTGAACTCTGCTTGTCCTGCAGGCAGAGTGAGCTGCTGGGCTGCATGAGCTTCGGGGTGAAGTCCCTCCTGTCCCTGGACAAGGTACCTCCGTGTCCCGGTGTGGGGCTGGGGCCGGGCTCGCTGAGTGGATGAAACCAGGCTTTTCCCACCGTGGGAGAAGGTTCCTGGGGAGTTTCCTGCCCCCAGACCGGAGTCAGTGTGGTTGTTGGAGGCAGGGCTGGGGAGGCTGTTAGAGGAGGGGTCCTGGCACAGGGGATGTCACTCCCTTGGGCAGGGGCACAGGCTGGCAGCGGCTGGGGGGCACAGAGGTGTCCCCAGCACGTGCTGCCTGCGCAGTTTGCGGGGGGGGACACAGGACACGGGGCCAGCCTGGCGTGGGTCACCTCTGACACGGGAGTGAGGGGCTGTGATGGTGGGGACAGGTTCCTCCCGGGAGTCTCCCGGTTCCCGGCGGTGTGGTGGCGGCCAGAGGCAGACACGGAGGTTTTGGCTGTTCCTGCAGGAATTCCGTGCCGGAATCCCCGTCCCTGCTGCGGCGGGTTTGGTCACAGCGCTGCTGCCCCAGCCTGGCTGCTGCTCGTTAGTACAGCTGGGGCTGCCTTCCCCGGGCGGGGCTCCCAGAGCACGGGAATGCTTCATCCCCCGGCCAGGGGTGAGGGATTCTGTCCCTGGGCCGCTGAATAGCCCAGCAAGTTGAAGGGGTTTCATGGAAGTGTTAATCTATCAGCTCAGCTCGTGGAATCATAGAATCCCCTGAGCTGGAAGGGACCCACGGGGATCATTAAGTCCAGCTCCTGCACAGATAATCCCACCCTGGGCCTCAGAGCATTGTCCTAATGCTCCTTGATTTTTTGAATTTCCACACCTGAGGTGTGGGCATTTTCCTCATTGCAGGAGATTAAAAAGGAGCTGTTGGTGGCAGTGACCTGAGAGGTGGGTGAGAGGTGGCTTAGGCATGGCCTCCTCTGAAATTTGGACAGGCAAGGTGCAGCTTTTTAGAAACAGTGCTAAGTGAGCTCCTGGGACCTCAGCGAGGCTGAGATGAGGTCCTGGCCCTTGGCTGCCACATGGCACTGCTGGGCATCCCTCTAAAAACTGGAGTCTTGTCGCTTCGGTGTTGCTCGTTCCCTCCTTGCAGGGAGGAGGGGATTTTAGCTGTTGCTGAGAGAAGGACTCTGGGGGCTCTGTGTGTGTCTGGGTATCTCTGTGTGCTGGAACTGCTCCTGGGGCAGCTCCTGCCCTGGCTGAGGGACACGGGGCTGAGCTCTGCCCCTGCACCCACAGCTGCTTCCTTCCCTCCCACAGGAGATCAGTGGCTGGTATTACCTCCTCGGGGAGGACCTGGGCAGGACCAAGCACCTGAAGGTGGCCATGAGGAGGCTGAAGCAGAGCACAGGTGTGTCCCACCACGGGCATATCCCAGGGAGTGCTGGCAAGGCTTGGAGGAGGAGTCACTCCTGAGTCTGAGCCTGTGCTGGTGAGGAGCAGCCCCAGCCCCACTGCACCCCGTGGGCACTGCTCTGCCCTGTGTTGCTCAGTGGGCACCGGGATCCCAAAAACCTGTGTGATGGGGATCCTGGCTGGTTCAGCAGGCCCTGCTCTCCCCTTCAGCCCCACTTCTGGGGCTCTGTGGGGACCCCGACATTGCAGCCACCTCTGTCCCACTTGCTTGGCTTATCCTCGTGCTGCCTTCTGCCTCTCAGACTTGGGCTCATTGCTGTGGCCGTGCTCTCTTTGCCCCTGGGCTCTGTGCTGGATGGTTGGGAGCTTTTTCTCCTGCTTTGGTCTGGCAGTGCTGCCAGGGTGTGGAGGAGCAGAGGGTGGCACGGGGCGGGTGGGACAGCAGTGCCTGTCTCAGGTGTGCAGCCCCCTGGGGCTGCTGCCTGGAGGGGATGTGCCCATGTGCTGCCATACTCATGGGGCTTTTTCTTTTTTAAAAATTCTTTCAAAAATTATTTTAGAAGTCAACCCAGGAAGTCAAAGCGCAGCCCAGGAGAGCCAGGACGCCGTGAGCCTGCAGCAGCGGAAGGTGGGTGTGGCGGGGCTGTGACCCAGCAGCACTGGGAAGATGTGGGGTCGGGTGCCTGCCTGGGGGGTTCCAGACGAGCCAAGGGACGGTGTGTGAGTGAGGGAGGTGCTGAGGTGAGAGGGCTCTGTCACCTCCCTGTCACACCATGGCTGTCAAGGGCACTTTGTCCCCCCAGTCAGGCCCAAGGTGGCGGGGCTGGGGCTGACAGGTTCCTGCCCCACGGCATCGGCCCCTGCCCGTCTCCCCGGCTCCTCGGACACGGCCGCTCCTCTCCTCCTTCCAGGACCGTGTGCTCTGGGAAGGGAAAGGCCCGTGGTGGAGCCTGGGTGATTTATAGGAGAGGCAAGGATGGGAAATGGGAACACAAACACACGGTTTGCATCGGAAACGGGGCTCAGGCGGCCCCGTGATTTATCTGTGCCGAATTCCGCCCCGTGCTTCCCTCAGCTGCATTTGCAGTTATTTGTTTTACAGCGCAGGGCTGAGCAAGACAAACAAAGCCAGCGCCCCTCTCCTCCCTTCCTCCCCGGCAGTCGCCACTGACTTGAAAGGTGGTGGCTGGGAAGGAAGGCTGCTCCTCCTTCCAGCCCAGCCTGGCAGCGCGGCCGCCCGGGACAATGCTGCGATGGCTGCGATGGCTCCGATGGCTCAGCCGCTGCTGCCTCCCCTGGGAGCGCCGGGGCTCCTCAGCTCCCTCCCTGGCCTCCCTGGCCCTGCCACCCCAGCTGCTGTGCAAGAGAACGCGGATTCTGGGTTCCATCGAGCCTTCCGTCCTTTTTCATCTCCATGTAGGAGTGTGGAAAGTGTTTTCTTCTCTGTTGGAACCCCATCTCCAAGGAGTTGTGCCCAACCCTCCGGTGGGACAGCTGAGCCCTGCTGCTGGCTGTGCTCAGAGTTCCTCCTGGCCCCTAATTCCCAAATCCCACCATGGATGCAGCTCAGTTGAACTCCGTGCTTCCCGCTCGGGCACAAAGCACGGGGGGATGTGTGTATCCTCTGGGTCTGTGCTTTCAAAAACAAACTCTGCTTTTTTTTTTTTTTTTTTTTTGCTTCCATAAACCCAAACCTCTGATTTTTTTATGAGCGTGGGGTTGTGTCTGTAATGGAGCGAGGCTCTCACAGCCGGTGCCTGTGAAACGCTGCTCAAACATCCTCCGAGTGTTTGTGAGAACGTTGCAATAACAAAGTGCTCCGTGCGCCTGAAGAATGCCACGGGAACAAAAGCCACATCAACAGAGCGGGGACTAGGGAATACTAAAGAGTTGACAGGAATTTTAATATAAAACTCTCTCCCTTCCTCGTCAGCGAGGGTTTTCAGGAAGCCTCTGGCTTATCGTAAAGCGGCATACAGCGCTCGCAGGGGCCGGGGAGGTGAAAGGTGGCTTCCTGCCATTCTTCTCGGGAGCTGGGTTCCCATGGGCGGTCATGCCAGCGTGACTGGGGCTCCTCCACACTCGTGCGCCGCGAGGAGTCCGGGATCACGACGGCTCCGGGCGGCTGCGGGGTTTTCATGGGCTGGCGGCGAGCGCGGGGTGCCAGCCATGAACCGCCTCAATGGACTCTGCAAGGTGTGCTCGGAGCGGAGGTACAGGCAGGTCTGTATCTGCCCTGCCAGAAACCCCCGGGCCAGCGCCTGCCTGGACGGGTTTCTGAGGGGCTGGGGGTTCTCTTGCCGTGGCTGGGCTCTGTGGGCGCTGCTTGTGAGGCATCGGCCTGACATCGTTATAATTCTAAATTATAGTGAGAATATGAGGAAAGCGTCTTCAGATGGGGGCCTGTGTTTGGTCTCTGCCTGTTGCTGCAGTGGAGAAACGGGCAGAGAGGGGTGTTTAAAAAAAATTTTAAAATATTAATATATTTAAATATAAAATTAATATTTACTGTACAACCTGCAGGTAGCATGCTGACGGTAACAGCGTTAAACTGCTGGGTGTTGTCTTTATTTCCCCCTTCTTAGAGAAGGAGCAGGCACAGCAGGCTGCTACTGCCTCTTTTTAAATTATTTTCGTGTTTTGGGGAGCCAACAGCACTTGTTCCCTGAGGAGCAGCTTGCTGTGCTCGTTCCAGTTCTCCCAGTGCACAGTGCCAGGTGCTGCTTTTCCATGGGCAGGTCCCAGTCTCCTGCCTTTCAAAGAAATATTCTCTCCGTGGTCTGGACCAGGACTCCCAGCTCAGGGTCAGCTTCTCCCTGTGCTCCTGAGCTCATCTTCCAGGTTATTCCAAAGCTGCTATGGGGAACAGAGAATATTTGGAATTGTAGAAGCAGCAGAATTCCAAACCCAACTGCCCCTTCTTGCCGGGGCTGTAGGGACCATCTCATGCTCTGCCTTGGCTTAATGACAACTGACTCTGGTTTGTCTCTCAGACCTCCTCAAGTCTTTATTTTGAAAATTTCCTAAAATGGGCATGGCAAAGTTTGGGCACAGCAAACCTCCCCACCTGCCACCCACCCACCTTCCAGCTGATGGCAGCTGCTCATAGTTCTTCAGTTCTGTGCACAGCAGCAAAAATGGGCAAAAATGGGCAAAAAATGGGCATTCACTGCCTTTGATGGCCGTGGTGGTGGGAGCTGAGGAGCATCAGCAGGGAGAAGCTGCTCTTCAGTGGCACAGGGCAGGTGGGAGCAAAGCCAGCTCAGGGAGATCTGGCACAGGGGAAACCTCGGGCTGGGAGGTGTCCGTGGAGTCTCCGTGGTGGGAGAGGCGCTGGGCTGGCTCCTGAGTGCCAGTGGTTGGTCCTGGAGGTGGAATTGTAGGATACAGAATATCCTGAGCTGGANTGTGAGGCATCGGCCTGACATCGTTATAATTCTAAATTATAGTGAGAATATGAGGAAAGCGTCTTCAGATGGGGGCCTGTGTTTGGTCTCTGCCTGTTGCTGCAGTGGAGAAACGGGCAGAGAGGGGTGTTTAAAAAAAATTTTAAAATATTAATATATTTAAATATAAAATTAATATTTACTGTACAACCTGCAGGTAGCATGCTGACGGTAACAGCGTTAAACTGCTGGGTGTTGTCTTTATTTCCCCCTTCTTAGAGAAGGAGCAGGCACAGCAGGCTGCCACTGCCTCTTTTTAAATTATTTTCGTGTTTTGGGGAGCCAACAGCACTTGTTCCCTGAGGAGCAGCTTGCTGTGCTCGTTCCAGTTCTCCCAGTGCACAGTGCCAGGTGCTGCTTTTCCATGGGCAGGTCCCAGTCTCCTGCCTTTCAAAGAAATATTCTCTCCGTGGTCTGGACCAGGACTCCCAGCTCAGGGTCAGCTTCTCCCTGTGCTCCTGAGCTCATCTTCCAGGTTATTCCAAAGCTGCTATGGGGAACAGAGAATATTTGGAATTGTAGAAGCAGCAGAATTCCAAACCCAACTGCCCCTTCTTGCCGGGGCTGTAGGGACCATCTCATGCTCTGCCTTGGCTTAATGACAACTGACTCTGGTTTGTCTCTCAGACCTCCTCAAGTCTTTATTTTGAAAATTTCCTCTGCGTTTTTTGGCAAAGTTTGGGCACAGCAAACCTCCCCACCTGCCACCCACCCACCTTCCAGCTGATGGCAGCTGCTCATAGTTCTTCAGTTCTGTGCACAGCAGCAAAAATGGGCAAAAATGGGCAAAAAATGGGCATTCACTGCCTTTGATGGCCGTGGTGGTGGGAGCTGAGGAGCATCAGCAGGGAGAAGCTGCTCTTCAGTGGCACAGGGCAGGTGGGGGCAAAGCCAGCTCAGGGAGATCTGGCACAGGGGAAACCTCGAGCTGGGAGGTGTCCGTGGAGTTTCCGTGGTGGGAGAGGTGCTGGGCTGGCTGCTGAGTGCCAGTGGTTGGTCCTGGAGGTGGAATTGTAGGATACAGAATATCCTGAGCTGGAGGGGGCTCACAGGGACCATGGAGTCCAGCTCCTGGCTGCTCTGAGCTGCGAGGTTGGTCGGAAGGTGCAGAGCCATCTCTCTGAGGATCCAGAGAGAAAAATACTCCATGTGGTGGGACTGGATCTGTGTTTTGATCCTGCCAGAGCAAGCCAGTTTCTCTTTTGAAGCCTGATTTTATGCTGAGCAGTCACACAGGGACAAAGTGCAGGGAAACAAAATTTCGCTGCCTTTGCCCTCCTGTGGTAAAGGAGTGAGGAACCAGATCTCCTCCTTGGCAACTTCTGCTGAATTCCTCTTCTTCCCTCTGCCTGTTTGTTCTCAAAATAATACAGGTCAGATGTTGGGTTTTTAATTTTTTTTTCTCTGCCAGTAAAACAAGCACTAATTTTGACTAATGTCTTGGGGGCTAATCAGGTATTTACAGGATCTGTCACGCTGAGCTGCTGCTGGAAGCCAACGTCAAAAAATAAGCATCATTTTATTAATAAGCTCAATGCTCCTCGAATCAGGAGGAGAAATGAGGCTAAATCAACCCAGCATCCCTCCTCTCCAAACTCAGTGAGGTAAAACATGCTCAGCCCAGGGAAGGGGGTGATGCACACAGATGTCTGCAGGACAGGAGCGTGCCGAGCTCGCAGCTCCCTCCGGAGCAGGGGAGTGCTGCTATTTCTGTATTCTCCAACAGGAAATGAAATGTTTAAGTGACTTGCTCAGAGAAGTCAGTGTCAGAGTCAGACTGCCAGGTTTTCCTTTCCTATGGCTGCTCAGACCTTTCCTTACACTTGGAAGAGTTGGGAGCAGAGTGTGCCCTAAATAAACGCTCCTCTTGTGGCATTCCAGAGCTCCTTGGCTCGATCCAGCGCTGCCTTTTAGCCCCCTTTCCACCCCTTGTCTGTGACAGCCCTTCCCTGTCTCTAAAGTGCCGTGTGCCAGCGCTTCCCGAGGCTGTGGGGCAGCGGGGGGGTGAGGGGGGATCAGCACATGCTGTGGCTGCTTTCCCACCTCACACGGGCTCCGGTGTCTCCCTGCAGATCACGATCCCTCGGGGCACTGATGGCTTTGGCTTCACCATCTGCTGTGACTCCCCAGTCCGTGTGCAGGCCGTGGACTCTGGTAAGAGATCGCCTCCTTTGCATCCCTCTTGATTTGAATGAATTATTGCTCCTTTTTTGCCTCCCAGAACTGGTTGTGATTCTGGAGCTCCCACGCCTTGCAGGACTCTGGGTACCTCCAAAAAACTTCATTTAATGAATTCTCTGTTGCCTCTAATGGGGTCAGAGGCCACTGGGTTAGCACTGTGTCACCATTTTGGCAGTGGTTTGCAGTAATGTGCAGAGATTTTGTTCCCTCTCCAACCTGAGAACTGTCTGGCTGGTTTGGAGACCTTTGGAAATGGTTTGGGAGGAAAACAGGTCAGAGGGGAGCAGGACTGTGGGAATCCTCAGTTCCCTGAGTGGATCCTCTTGCTGTGGACCTGTGGGATGGGCTGGGGTCTCCGTTGTGCCCTAATGCTCCCCACTGCACCGCAGGCAAGACGGGAAGTTCGGGCAGTGGCTCTGAGGGAGCACTGATGGCTCCATCCTGGTGCTGTGTGAATGTGCTGAGAGGTGAAGCTCCAGGCTGGCTGACCCCTCCTCACTGTCAGGTGTGGGTGTCAGATGGGGTTTGGGGGAGTGCGTGGTGCAAGCCGGGCAGCTCTCGGGTGCCTCCTCGCTCCAGGGCTTCTCCTCCCCCGTCCTGCTCAGCCTCCTGCTGGCCCGTGACTGGAATTTGTCCCTCGCAGGTGGCCCGGCAGAGAAGGCAGGTCTGCAGCAACTCGACACGGTGCTGCAGCTGAACGAGCAGCCCGTGGAGCACTGGAAATGCGTGGAGCTGGCACACGAGATCCGGTGGGTGTTCCCCCAAAACGCCAGCGCAGGGAGAGGTGGTTTGGGGGAGCCCGGGGCAGGGCAGCAGCAGCGCTGAGTGGCTGCGGGAAGGGGGAGGCTCTGAGGGATGCAGGACACTGGGAAAGGGTTCCCTGGAGGAGAAGGAAGGATGGAGGAAAGGATTCCCTGGTGGAGAAGGAAGGATGGAGGAAAGGATTCCCTGGAGGAGAAGGAAGGATGGAGGAAAGGATTCCCTGGTGGAGAAGGAAGGATGGAGGAAAGGATTCCCTGGAGGAGAAGGAAGGATGGAGGAAAGGATACGCTGGAGGAGAAGGAAGGATGGAGGAAAGGATTCCCTGGTGGAGAAGGAAGGATGCAGGGGTTGGGGAACACAGAGAGGGGCAGAGGCGTTGGAGGGAGGAAGGGCTGCAGGGCTCGTGCCCGGCTGAGGGATGCGGGTGTTCCACCCCTGATTTCCCCACCGCATCTCCTCCAGGAACTGTCCCACGGAGATCATCCTGCTGGTGTGGAGGCTGGTGCCTCAGGTGAAGCCGGCCCACGAGGGCATGACCCGCAGGTCCTCCTGCAAATCCGCCTACGACCTGCAGTCCCCTCCCAACAAGCGGGAGAAGAACGGCCCCGCGCAGGCGGAGCAGCGCCGCAGCTGCCACATCCTCTACGACGGCACCGAGGGGCTGGGGCTGCACTCCTGGGACAGGTACACGGAGCTGGGCAAGCGGGGCCAGAACACCCTGCCAGCCCTGTCCCGGGTGCCCTCGGCTGCAGACCAGAACTACATCATCCTAACTCCGCTGAACCCCGGCAGCCAGGTAGGGCTCGGCGGCTGCGCGTGGCTCAGGGCTCTGCTGCAGCCTCCCCTGGCCCCTGCTTCAGTCTCTTCCAGCATCCCCTCTCAATCTTTGCAAGGGCAGTGCCAATACCAGCCACACCTCTGTCCCATGGTGGAGCTTTCACTGTTTTCCCAAAATGTTTCCCTGCTGCCTCCCCTCAGAGCTCACCCCAGGGGTGTGGGAAGGATGTGGGGACTGTTCCCACTGCACAAGACCACACTGCAGGTCATTGCTCTCGTTTTCTGCTGCAAAAATGATTTTTCCCCTCTCTGAAGTGCTTTGGCTTGGCTGGGTTTGGCATGTTAACTTTTGTAGTTGGTTGTTGTCCTTGCACCTGAGACCTGCTGTGGGTGACGGTGTCCCCTCTGTCCCTTACAGCTGCTGAGGCCCGTGTACCAGGAGGACAACACGACTGTGGGTGAGTGGTCCCTGTGCTGGGAATGCTGCTTGGAGCACCCAGCTCTAAGCTGCTCTTGCTGGCACCCTCAAATCCTCATCCTGAGCCCTGCAAAGGGCTCCTGGTTTGAGGGCAGCAGCAGCATCTCGGGGCTTTTGGGTGGGCTCATCTTCCCACCGGAACTGAAACCTAAAAGAGAGGGGAGCGTGGAACTGGGCGAGCCTCCTGAGAGAAGGTTTGTGGAGCTCACAGAGGGCTGCTGGTGGGGACTTTCCATCGGGGCAGAGTGAAAGCACGAGGTGTGAATGCTCTGAGCACCGTGGTTCCCCACGTGTCCCGTCCATGACGTGTTTCCTTTCTCATCCCTGAGGCCGTGCTGGGAGAGCCGATCCCCTGCTCTGAGACTCCCCCCAGTGCCACACGCGTGAGGGTCCCTGGGACTCAGGTCAGGGCCAGCAGCGGTGCAGGTGGTTGTGCCAGATTTGGGGAATATTCAAGCCCTGGGCTGCTGCAAAATCTCTGGCAGTCTCTGGACCAGCTCTCCTCAAAAACCCTTTGAGACATCAGCTCACACCTGTGATGGGTCTGCTGGGTTTTCTGGAGCTCCCTGGGGATGGTTGGACTTGTGGGAAGAGTGGGCTGAGGTGGGTGCAGGGCTGGGCACTGCAGGAGTCCAGGGCAGTGTGGGATACCCCTTGACTGCTCATGGATTTGGGAGCTTTGGGAGGCTGTGCTCGCACCCTGGCCTGTCTGGATGCCCTCAGGATGAGCTGTGTGTCGCCAGGAGAGCTGAGCTCGTGTGGGACTGGGTATCCCTCAGCATTCCCTGTCCTTTGAGGGCACAGCTGGAAACCCTGGTGCTGTCTCTGGACTGGGGCAGTGTCCAGAGAAAGCAAAGTGTGGGGCTGGCAGAGGCAGGTGGGAGTGCTGGGGAGCAGGAGGGAGCAGTGTGGGTGCCAGGCCCCCGTGCCTCGGCTGCTCCCAGCCCTGGAGCTCTGCAGCCAGGAGAATTTTCCACTCCCAGCTGCAGGGGATGTTTTGTTCCATGGATAATTGCAGCTCTTTCCTGCTGTTTGTGGATCCTGTGAAAAGATGAGCTGGACCACAGGGACTTGTTCTTACTGTGGGGTGGGATTTCAAAGGCTTGGGCTTTTGGATTTTTATGGCTTTGTTTTTAATTATTTAATGTTAAGTTCAGAGGGGAGAAGGTATCAGTTTACCTGAGCAGGGATGAAGTGTGGCAGCACAGAGCTGCCCACCCAGCGACAGCAGCTGACATTTGGCCGTGTTTCTGTGCCAGGACTTGTGCAGGTGATTATTTCCTGTGATAAAACGAGGTGATTCAGGGATAAGAGCAAAAGCAAATCCTGAACAGCCCAGACAGATCTTATCTGCCCTGTGCTGAGCTGCCTCTTGTGCTTCGATGTTATCTGGCAGTGCAACCATGAAAAAGGGAAAATGTCAGGATTAATGCACTTAGAGGTGGGAACAACCTCGTGGGTCACGAGGGTCCCCCGCAGCAAAGGCAGCTGCTCCAGCCGGCAGTGATCAGCAGGGCTGGCTGCCCACCCCAGCGCTGGCTGGCTCTGCTGCCTTTATCTGGGAGTAAATGTGCTATTTCCTAATACTTAATGGAACATGTAATGCTGGGCAGGTTTGTGTATTTGCTTTGGACGAGACCTTATCTGCCCTGGGCCATGGTCAGGAGAGCTTTGGCTCATTCCTGCCTGGGAAGGTTCTGGGCATCCTTACAGTGCAGGGGTGAAGAGCTGCTGGGGAAGGAGCAGGAGCTCAGGGGTGGCTGCAGGAGGGAGGGAGGGGTGCTGGGGGTTCCCAGGGAGCTGCAGGAGGATGCTCATTCCTGTTCCTGAGACATCCCTGTGGGGGAGAAGGGGAATGCTCCAGCTCCTCACCTGGATGTGTTCAATCCCTGTGGGGAGCTCTGCCTGCAGCCCTGAGCTGGCTCAGTTCATCAGCTACAGCAGGAGGGAGGAAGGAGATATTTTGATTTTTCACTGTTTTTTTTTTTTTTGAAGATGTGAATTTTTGGTTAGAGAGACATTTAGTTCCCATCGGAGCTGTTGCCATTGGAGTTTTAGGTTGCTGGTGTCCAGCAGGACATGGTCTGGGCTCTGCTTGAGCAGCTGAGGTGGGGGTGTGCCGGGGAAAGCCTCCTGTAATCCCTCCTTTGAGTGAGGATAACCCTCTGCAGGGGAGAGGGACAGACTGAAAACCAGGCAGGCTGCTGGGACCTTGTCCAGCCCCAGAATGTGATGCTGAAAAACAGAGGATGATGTGGTGCCAGCCTCATGAGCAATGAGGTCACCCTTTATAAATACACCCAATGTCTGAACAGCCATCGCTGGGAGCAGCCGGGACTGATCTCAGGGCATGGATGTGTTTGTAATTTCTGCCTCTTTCTCTGACACCTCCAATCTCAGCATCTTCTGGAAACTGTGATTAACCCACCAGCCTCTGCCCCATGCCATGACACTCCTGCCCTTTGCTGACTGCCCAGAATCCAGAGCAGGCAGGAATTGTGTGGATAAAAACGTTGAAATCCCTCTCCAGCCCTGAGCTCTCCCTGGAGCCTTCTCCTCTCCAGGTGACACCCCCCAGCTCTCCCAGCCTGGCTCCAGAGGGGCTCCAGCCCTGGCGCAGCTCCGGGGCCTCCTCTGGGCTCTCTCCAGCAGCTCCAGGTCCCTCCTGTGCTGGAGACCCCCGAGTGGGACACAGCTCTGCTGGTGGAGACTCGGGAGGGCAGAACAGAGGGCAGAGCACCTGGTGGGATGTGCTGGTCTGAGGCAGAGCCTGCTGTGGCCTCCCAGGCTCCTGGCTGTGCCTTCACAGCCCTGTCTGTGCTGCTGGTGGCACTCACTGAAGCCCTTGGGTCACAGAGGAGCAAAACCACCCAGGGGCATCTTGTTTCTCATCAGGAAAAATGAAATCAGAGCTGCTATTCCATGAATCCCTGGGACTCCTGCATAGCAGAGTGATGCCTGGCCCTGCAGCTCTTGGCTCCAGCGGTTCCCCAGGATTCCCATGCCCTCCTCCAGCCTGGGAGAGCAGGAATGAGCTGGAGCTCTCCCCTCATTCTGTGTTTCCTTCTGCCTCCTCTGTCCATGCAGGGAATGGCTGTAAAGGGAAATCCCACACGGGCTCTGGGAGGAAATCCAGGCTGATGAAGACTGTGCAGAGCATGAAGGGCCACGGGAACTACCAGAACTGCACCATAGTGAGGCCACACATCCCCCACTCGTACGGCACCTACGTCACCCTGGCTCCCAAGGTGCTGGTGTTCCCCATCTTCGTGCAGGTCAGTGCAGCTGCAGGGGCTGGGCTGTGATCAGTGCCCAGGCAGCCGTGCAAGGATCTCTTTCCCAGCAGCGTCTCCCACGGATTCATGGATCCCTGTCCTGCCCAGCTCTCCCCTGGAGCTGGCTGTACTTGGCACGGTGCTGGGGCTGTCTCCAAGGGAGTTGTGTCCTGTCCAAGCAATTCTCTGATGGCTTTTTTTCCTCATTTTCGGCTTTCAAATCTGGCCCTCAGTGCTTGCTTGAGTCAGGAGGAGGTGTCCCAGCTTTGGAATTGCAGATCTGTGTGGTTCTTCTCGAGGGTTCTTGGTGCTGTCAGTGTGTGCAGACAAAGGGGTTTTAGTTTAGCTGGTGGTCACACTAAAATCTGGGCACCCTGTGCCAGGGCCTCCCCACCCTCCCAGGGAACAATTCCTGCCCAATATCCCATCCATCGCTGCCCTCTGGCACTGGGAAGCCATTCCCTGGGTCCTGTCCCTGCAGCCCTTGTCCCCAGTCCCTCTCCAGCTCTCCTGGAGCCCCTTTAGGCCCTGGAAGGGGCTCTGAGGTTTCCCTGGAGCCTTCTCCGGGTGAGCACCCCCAGCTCTCCCAGCCTGGCTCCAGAGCAGAGGACAAGGATCCAGAGCAGTCATGGCTTGACAGGGAATGTTCTGCCTCCGCAGTTCCATGAGCTGTTGTAAGAAAACAGCCCTGGATTTGGGGGTGGCAGCTCTGTCTCCCTCTGTGTCCTTCATTTTGTCCTTCATACGGCCAGAACCCCACAAAATCTCACCTGCTCCATGGATTTTAGTACGTTGCTGATGAATCCCTTCCTTGACCTCCATCCTCCCCTGCCTGTGGCAGTGGCATTGTCACCTCAGCCCAGACTGGTGACTTCCTCTAGGCTGAATCCATGTTCCTGTGGCTCCAGCCTGAGCCAGGGGCTGCCTGGGGCCAGTCTGGGCTGGGCTGGAGCTGGGGACAGGTGTTTGATCACCCCCTGCTCCCCGATGGCACCTGGGGGACCACTCACCTGTGTTCCCCTGCCTGGGCTCTGCGTGGCTGGCCCTTGGTAGGAGCACAGCTGGCACTTTCTGCCTCCGTACTGCCACAGCTCCCCTGGGATTGTGCCTGGGAACCCACCAGGAGCTCGTTTTTCTCGTTGCACTGTCTCACCTGCAGGGCCCTGTGCAGTCCCCTCCTGTTCCCACTGTGCTGCTCCCCAGGGTGGTCCCAGGCTGGTGGTGCAGGGTTTGTTCTGCACCCAGGGCATCTGAACCTGTCCTGTTCTGACCGGGGAGCTGCGTGTGGCACGGGAAGGGTCAGGAGTTGTTAGGAGTTGCCGTAGGAGTGATCCCACAGCATCAGGTACAGGACTGGTGTCTGGGGCTGTGGGAGCCTGACGTGCCAGCTCTGTGGTTGTGCTTCCTCTGCCCAGCACCCACAGCCCCCCCGTGCAGAGCAGCCCCCGTGCAGAGGCCGGGGCTGCTCTCTCTGCGGCTGGGGCTGACGTGGCTGTGAGTGCCAGGCTTTGTTTGCCCCCGACCCTGGGCTGCAGACTTTGTGTCCTCCTGAGCACAGTGCGGGGCAGCTCCTCCCTGAGTGAGTTACAGCTCAGAGTGAAGACAGAGTGGGTTTGGTGGGTGGAAAGTTTATCTCACAAACCACGCTGCCACTGGGAGGTTTGACTGTTTCTTTTGTTTTCTTTCTTTTTCTCTTTTTTTTTTTTTCCATCCAAACGTAGCCCCTGGATCTTTGCAACCCAGCCCGGACTCTGCTGCTGTCGGAGGAGCTGCTCCTTCACGAGAGCAGGAACAGGACTACCCAGGTAAAACCCTTCTGTGTTGTCTGAGCTCTCTAAACCTGCTCTTCTGCTGTCTTAGGAGAGGATTGAATCATAGAATCACCATGGTTTGGATTGGAAGGGACCTCAAAGCTCATCCAGTGCCACCCCTGCCACGGCAGGGACACCTCCCACTGTCCCAGGCTGCTCCAAGCTCTGTCCAGCCTGGCCTTGGGCACTGCCAGGGATCCAGGGGCAGCCACAGCTTCTCTGGGCAATCCCAGGGCCCCCCCAGCCTCACAGGGAACAATTTCCCATCTATCCCTCCCCTCTGGCAGTGGGAAGCCATTCCCTGTGTCCTGTCACTCCGTACTCTTTTCCTTGTCTGCTGCTCTCCTGGAGCCCCTTTAGGCCCTGGAAGGGACATAGAGAAGGGGCTGGAAGGGACACCTCATTACATTGAGAAGGGAGATGTTTCACTGTGCAGTAATTACATTAACGTGATGCTTGGAAAGACTTGTGGTCAGTTTATTGTGGGATAAATAAATATCAAAACTCCTCTGTGCTAGAGATCAGCTTTTGTTCCTGTTTCCTTGGGGCTCACAGAGAGGAAACTGCGTGTGGCAGATGCACATCAGCGACAGCCCGGCAGGCTCAGGAGGAGGGGGTTTGTGGATATTTTGTGCCAGGTTGGAGAAGCTCAGAATGACAGAATGGTTCAGACACCTCTGGAGGCCAGGCAGCCGCAGCTCCCTGCTCAGGCAGGGCTCCCTGGAGCAGTCACTCCCCCAGGACTGTCCACGGGGCTCTGCAGCACCTCTGGGGAAGGGGAATCCACAACCTAGAACTAGGAGTAGACAGAGAACTTGCTACAGGTGTTCTCAGAATTTCAGTTCCTGAAACAGCTCACATGGCCTGTCCAAATTCCTCTCTTCCTTCTTACTTCATCTTTTCTGCCGTGTCATTGGAGAGCTGTTGGAAATCTGGGGATACAACAGGACTCTGGCACCCTGTGGCTGTGACAGCTTTACCCTCCAAACGGGCAGAGTCTGGATGTGTTGATCACATTTGCTGCTGCCTTCACTGGCATCCAACTGCAAAGTCCCGGAATTTGGGAGACAGGAGGCAGCAGCTGGCAGAGCCCACTCGTGCATTGCCAAGCAGTGCCCTTTCCTTTGGGGTCGTTTCAGAGGATCCCACCACTGCCCAGAGAAATTTGGGATTGAATTCAGTTGCAGTGAGCAACGTGTCATCTTCACAGATCTGTACAGGAAGTTCTGTTTCACTCATTTTAGTTTCTGGGTGGCCAGCGGCAGAAGCCCAGAGCCAACCTCCCATCACTGGCCAGTACAAACCAGTACAGGGTTCTGCTAAGTGACTCTCCCTTTCTGGTTTTCATTGTGCAATTCACCCCTTGCTTTGACTTGAATCACTTGGGGTTTTTTCTGCCAAAAAGTCCATGAAAATACATCAAAGTACATGAAAAATTCCAAGATTTATTAGAAAACTTGGCCCTAACTTGTAACTAAACCCCTCTCCCTGTCTATCCTGCTGTCCTGTGCTGCTCAGGGTCTTCTGGGCACCTGCAGGAGTGAAACCCAGGTGAAGTCCTGGTTGTGTGGCACAGCTGTGCTTGGGAATGCAGCGGCAGTTGGGAAGCTCCTCCTGGCTGGGTTGGAGGTACCTGCCTTCACTCAGACTCAGATGTCTGAAGCAGCAGCCAAACGTGGAATATTTATGGATAACTAAAGCTGTTTGCAGCCTGCAAGGGGTATCTGTGCACGTGGCGGGATGGAGAACCCAGGATAAGTGTGTTTGAGGAGGGGGCTCTGCTCTTCACTGTGGAGACCCCACTGTGGGCAGGGCCAGGAGGAAAATGTCTCGGGGAAAGGGCTCTGCTCATGATGCTCTTGGGACGAGTGTGGAGCTGGAAGAGGATTTCCCAGCTGGAGCTGGTGCCAGGAAAGGGCAGGATGCTGGCCAGGAGTGTGAGGCAGCGTTTGGGAACGCTGGTGCCCTGGGGCTGTGGTGTCTGGGGAGCTGGCACAGGGCAGGGCAGGAGGGGCTGAGTCAGTGGGGTGAGAAGGGAGGAGCGGTGAAGGGAACAGCCCGTGGTGCTGAGCCCTGGCTGGCAGCGACAGGGGGGTACCAGGGTGTCACCCACGGCCCGTGGGAAGGGCTCTCTCGTGTCTGAGGGTGTGGCACAGCCGTGGAAAGCTCTGTCGAGCTTCAAGGACCCCGTGCAGGTCTCTGGAACGCCGGGCTCCTGTTCTCCAGCAGAGCAGGGCTGGCTGCTGATCCTGCTGGGCTGTGAGGGGACAGAACCTGAACCTCTGGAGCCAGCAGGACCCAAACCAGCCTGGACACACCAGAGCTGCCCCTGGGGCAGCAGGGCTCCAGCTCCTCTCTTTGCTGGACTTTGCCCTCTCCAGCCCTCTCTGATGCCTGGACAGAGGCTGTCTTGTGTCCGGTCAGTCCTTTCTTCCTTGCTCCCTGTGGTTTTCCATTTTCCCACTGCTCTTCCCACCCAGCCTCTCCCAAGCTGGGCTCCTGTGGTTTGCAGGACTGAGTGGCTTTAGAGAGTAGGGTGAATTTGCTGGAGCTCCTTTCTTTTTTGCTTTCTCAAACCCCAAAATCTTTTCCCTGTGGCAGCCTCTACATCAGGCACCGCATCCTTGTCCCTGAGCAAACTCTCTCCCAACTCCTGAAGGACTCAACCTATCTCTCTGGAGGCTTGCCAGGGTCTGTCCTTTCCCTGACCTTACCTCTGGGGCAATCCTTATTCAGGCCTTAATCACATCCTGTCTAGACTTCGCTGTAATTCCCGCAGTTATGGTCTCCTGAAATCCCTCCAGCCCGTGGAGTGCCAGAGGAGCCAGCAGGCGATGGCACACGAGGTGTCCAGCGTGGGCTTTGGCCTCGTCCATCCGTGCCCAATGGATCTGGAGGCCTCCCAGAGCCCTGAGGGAGCTCAGCCTGGGCCAGGCTCGTGCCCTCGTCATCCCTCTTTTCTGCCACCCGGGCAGGGTCTGCAGCTCGGGATGGGCCTCCCTGGAGTCCTGAAACCCCATGGATGGGCTTGGCCAGGTTTATGCTCTTCTCTGTAGAGCAGGAGGCTTTCTCCTCTCTCTCTCTTCTCCCAAGTGCTGCAATTCCCAGCACTGCTGGCCTGGAGAGGGTCCCAGCTCCCTGCTTTGGTGGGTGGCTGAGCTTGGCCAACACAGCAGCTTGACCCAAAATCTGCTCCTTGGCACAGGTGTTTCAATCTCATTTTCAGCCCTTTTTAGACACTTTCATTTGGGGGAGAATACAGAAATCTGCACTCACCTCCTCCCTCCCTCCACCACACCAGTCCCACTGACTGTCACTGCTTCACTGCCTCTTAATATACTTCCCTTCTTCATTTTTACACCATTTCCCCATCTGCACAGCCACTGCTTGTGCTGAGGGACAGTGTGTGACCCCTTGGGGTTTTCAGTGCCTGATGGTCATGGTAGAAGAGTTTTTGTTTCAGGCAAGGGACAAGGTTGATGCCTAAAGCCTTCACCGTGGATCAGTCTCCTTTTGGAACTTGTGGGGCTTGATCTTCACCAAAGCCTGGCTGTTTCAACTCCTTCCTGAGTGGCTGAATTCTGTGCTGATAATATTGGGAGAAAAAAATGTGTGGGGCAGTGAAAGACGGTAAATGTATTGTGGGCTAAAAGGCTGCTGAGAAGTTCTTCCCCCAGAGGGTGCTGGGCACTGCCCAGGCTCCCCAGGGAATGGTCCCGGCCCCGAGGCTGCCAGAGCTCCAGGAGCGTTTGGACAGCGCTGCCAGGGGTGCCCAGGGTGGGGTTGTTGGGGGGTCTGTGCAGGGTCAGGAGTGGGATTGAATGGTCCTGGTGGGTCCTTTCCAGCTCGGGATATTCTGTGATTTCAGGATTCTGGGATCTTTGAGGTTTTCTGTGTGCCCCAGCTCCTGGACATCAGGACAGGCTCACAGCTCAGCTGTGGCACCAGGCTGCTCATCCCTGGGAGGCTTCTGGGGCCAGGATCTCCAGTGCAGTGGAGAAGCTCATTCTTGTTTTAAATGTCTCACTAATCTGACCTGGTTGACCTGGGGACCTCAGGCAAGACTTTTCCCACTGCTCTGGAGTGGCTCCCAGCCCTGGGGACACTTGAGGCACTGCTCGAGCACAGCTCTGGGCAGACTTGTGGGCTGGTGCTTCCTTTCCACCCCCGCTGTGGTTTGAGGTGTCAGGTTTGTCTCCTGCAGCTGCTCCCATGGGTCCTGCTCTTGTAAAAACCAAACTTTACTTTCTCACTGAGAAAAAACGAGAAGTTCCTGCCTGAGGGTGCTCAGGGTGCTCGGATTTCCTCTGAGGCTGCAGCTTCTGCAGGGTGCTGGGATCAGTCGGTGACTTCTTCCCTCCTCCTGCTCTGATTTGTAACTCCTGCGAGTGGGAAGTGGCAGGAGGGAGCAGAGGGGGTGTGTTTGTGTGGCGTGGGACTGTCGGGCAGGTTTATCCCTCCTGTCACAGCGCCCCAGGCAGCGGCTGCCAAGCGAGGGGAGCCTCACCCGAAGCCTGCTGGGTGCAGCAGCAATCGGCCCCTTGGCCAGGGCTGCCGGGACTCCCTGGCGTGGCTGGTGCCTCTCTCTCCCCGGGGCACAGGACAATGCCAGGACACTGTCTCAGAGCCGAGAGATGAATTCCCTTCTCCTTTGCTGCTCCTGTGCTTCCAGGTGACCCTCTTTGTCTACTCTGACCTGCTGCTCTTCACCAAGGAGGATGAGCCTGGGCGCTGCAACGTGCTGAGGAACCCCCTGTACCTGCACAGCGTCAAGCTCCAGGAGGGTGAGTGCTGCAGCAGCAGCTGGAGACATTTGGGGGTTTTCTGGCTGCAAGGGTTCCTGGTCAGCAGCAGGAGAGCACCCCACTGTCCTGGGGCTTCCAGTGCTGCCCAGCCGGTGCTTCCAGGTCCCCCTTCCCAGGGGTGCAGGGCCAGCACCACCCCCCTATCCCTTCCTTAACCAGGCCCTGGGAGTTCCATCTCCTGGCACAGCTCAGGCACTTCCCAGGCTTTTCCGTGCCTGTCTCGGTCTGGGCTGGCATTGCCTGGGGTCTGTTCCCCTGGCTGGTGTCACGCTGGGACAGCAGGGACTGGCCGAGGCCGGGAAGGGGAAGCGAAGGCTTGAGGTTTCCCCTGTGGTGCCTCGAGGGAGTTCAGAGATTGGCTCCAGGGGTGGCTGGTCAGGCTCTGATGACCTTTACTTTGCTGCTGTGCTTTGCCACTTCTCTCTTCAGCTGCCCACGGTTTCCCCCCTGCTCCCATCCATCCCCCTGCTCACCCCTCTGGGGAGGAAGGAACAAACCCTCAGAGCAGGGCTGGGGACCTTGCCCTCACCCTGCACCTTGGCTGACACCTTTTGTGTCCAGCTGAGGGCTCAGAGAGGGCTTCTAGGGCAGGGGTGACTGGAAATGGCTTATGCAGGTTGAAATGCTGAGGCTGTACAAAAGGCTCCCTTTAGCTCCTCGTGGTCAAAGGAGGAATGAGGGAGTTGCTCCACCACATCCTATTTGCTATGGTGGAGCCATTTCTTGGCCCTGGGCCCGTTCTCACCTTGTCCTTGGGTGGTGTGGTTGCTTTTTGGGTCTGGGCTTGTTTTGTGCAAGGTTACCTGGCTGTGTCAGTGCAGGGCTGGTGGCACAGCCCCTCCTCCAGGGGAGGACCTGCGTGGGACCCCATGGGGGAAATCGGGATGAGATAGAAGGAAAAACCTCCCTGTGATGAGGTACCCAGAGAGTCTGCGGGATCTCCATGCCTGGAGGCATTCAGGACTCCGGAGTGCCCTGGTCTGGGTGCTTTGGGCAGGGGATTGGACTCCAGAGCCCACCAGAGAGGCCCTTCCAACCCAAATTACCCTGGAACTGATGAGCCAATGTCTTTGTGCAGTCCTGTGGCCCTGACCAAAAGGAATGAATCCAGATGTGGGCTGCTTCTCCAAAGGGATCATTTTCTGGATGAATTTTGCTGCTTCCCATGACTTTTCCCAGCTGAGCCATGAGCTCTGCGGATGGACTGTGTCTCTCCACGTGCCCCACGTTGTTCTGAGCCTCAGTGCTGGACACCACAGGCTGCCTGTCAGTTGTTATTTCCCATTTCCAGCAACGTTTCTGTTTCCAGATGAATTCCCTGACCTATTTGGTGGGAGCAGAAACACAAGGGAGGGAGATGGGGCACCACAGCCACGAGCCTTTGAGAAAAGCCATTGAAGCCTCCCTGGGCTTTGTGGAGTGTGTTCTCAGCACTGCTTATTTCTCAGAAAAGGGACAAAGGGATTGTTCCTTGTTGAAGTGCTTTTGGTCAGCTCCTGGCCCATGTGTGTGTGCTGCCCCCGGCTGCTCCCAAAGGCTGGGGAATGGCTCTGCTCCTGTTCCCCTGCTTGGAGAAATCAGCTGCCCTGGCGCTGCTCCTGGCTCTGCACACCGAGGTCTCCCTGCAGCTCGGCCCGGGACTGTCCCTCCTCACCTCAGGCCCGGTGGATTTGTGAGCAGTTTTTTGCCACTTATTTCCTCGCTGCCATAATGACTTGGCTGGATCGTGTCTGGAATCGCTTCCCAAGGCTCTCCAAAGGGGGTGGAGGTCCCTGCAGCTCCAAGCCAGCCCCTGTGTGCTGGGAATCCAGCACAGCTGCTGCTCAGGCAGCTCAAACCCTCCTCCTCTGGCCAGGGCTGCTTCAAAGGCGGGTGGAGAGAGCAAGAAGATGCCTGTCTGTCCCTCCTGGCAGGGACTTGCTGCTGCTCTCCTGAATGACTGAATGGCACATGAATAGGAACAGGCGTGTGGCTGCCTCCAACAATTGAGACATCTCCGGTGCGCTCAGGGCCATTGTGCTGTTTCCTGTTCCTGCGCTCGCCGCTCTGTGCGAAAGCAAATCACTCTGATCTGCTTCACAATGCGCTGCCTTCCTGCTCCGCGAGCTCGGCAGGGCTGACGAGGGTTCCCGGTGACACGGGCTGCCCTCCTCTCCAGACACTCGGGGAATTTCCACGCACCGGCTGCTGCCTCCCTGGGGTCCTGGATCCCCCCGGGTGGGTGTGCTCAGCTTTGGGACAGAGAGGAGCATCCCTTCTTCTCCACCCTGGAGCCCCATCCCCAGCTGGGATCCTGCAAAAAGGAGCTTCTCCTGTGCTTGGCTGGCCTTGACCCCCCAGCCTGCTGCATCGTGCAGCTCCAGGATGGTCAAGGGCCAGGAGTGACATTTCTGGGCCTTCTGTCCATGCTGGGCTGCCCCAGGGATGCAGGAGAGCACCCAGGGCTTGCACCCTGCCACACTCCCCCAGGGACACGTGCCCTGGTGGGACAAGCTTGTCCCCTCCTGGCAGCCAGCTCTGGATGTGCTCCCTCCCTTCCCACACATCAGCGCCTGGCAGTGCCTTGTCCTGGGCGCTGGCTGCAGCCCCATCCTTGCTGAGAGCTGGGAGGGTCTGGGCACCAGGGTGCCTGTCCTCGGCAGGGCACTGCCACGGTCCTCAGCAGGGCACTGCCACGGCCCTCAGCAGGGCACTGCCACGGTCCTCAGCAGGGCACTGCCACGGCCCTCGGGCTGTGCAGAGGAGCAGGACCAGCTTCCCCCTCCTCCCCAGGCGTGCACCCCCGGATCCTGTGAGCAGAGGGTGCTTTCCACGGGCTGCACAGGGCCTGGCAGAGGCAGGGCAGTGCTGGGAGCTGCTGCTGCGCTGGGTAGGGCAGGGTGGGTGTGCAGGACGGGGCTGAGCTGGAGAGGGGACCTGTCCTCACAGAGCTCCCGCTCTGCTTCATGCCAGCCTGGCACAGGGACAGTTCCGTCACTCTGCAAGCCAAGCCAGTCCCCCCCACAGCACATCAGGGTGAAAAGGAAATGTCTTCAAGTGAGTTTTTTCCTCCTGCTTATTTCCTTTCAACTTTTCCCCGAATTTGGCTGAGGGAATGTGCTGTGCTGTTGTCACGAGAGATGTGGGGAGCAGAGCCGGGGATCATCCTGGGCATCTGCTACCTCTCTGCTGCCAGGCTGTGCCTCTCCCGTGTTTTTCCTGGGCTCTGGGGCACATCAGGCTCTGCTGCTCCACCCTGACCCTCCAGAGACGTGAAAACGTGGAAGGAATCCTGGCAAACCTGGTTTGTGGTGAAATCTGCACCCTGCCTGGCTCTGCCATCGCCCTCCAGCCTCCTGCTGTGCCTCACCAGGGATGGGCCCTGGCTCCAGTCCAGCTGCTGGGATGGGCACCCAGGTTATTTCTAAAGGTCTCCCTAAAGGCTGGTAGAAAATCTCACCTGAGATGCCCACAGCAGCACTGCAGCGGCAGATTTTCCAGCCCATACCCTGCAAAATGCATGAAAACTGAAGCTGGCAGTGGAGGCAGAGCTGCGACCCCGCAAGGGGCAGCTGGAAGAGACATCAGCAAAGGGCTCCAGGCCACTTTTTCATGGGTTTGACATTGCCCAGGGAGTGACTCAAGAGGCATCTGAGTCCCTCAGTGGGTCACAGCTCTTATCTTGACGTTTGGGCTGCTGCCTGCAGCGGGGGAATTGTTGTCCTCGGGGGAACAGGGTGTTTCCAGCCCTGTGCAGAGCCTGTTCCCTTAGAGCAGCTCAGGCTGCTGAAATGAAGCAGAGCTTGTGCTGGCACCACTTCCAGTGGGATCTGCAGCCATGCCCAGGCTGCAGCCCTGAGCTGCTGGCACAGATAATGTCATCAGGAGCGTTAGGGAAACAGCAGCCCCGCGGTGCTGCCAGGGGCAGAGCTGCTGTGGAGGAGGCAGCTCCTGGAGATGGGATGTCCAGCTCCAGGGCTGGGATGTCCTGCTCCAGGGCTGAGGTGACCTGTCCTGGGGCAGCTCTGTGTCCTCCTGTGAGCCTGGTGTATGCCTGGAGCTGGTTGCTCTCGGGGCTGGGGACACACCAAGGCCAGGGCAAGTCTCCAGGCACAGCCTCTGGTTGGGTGCAGGGAAGGCTGGAGCTGCAGGGCCCAGCCTTGCGGAGCAGCCGGAGTGTTCCCCATCTCCTGGGGTAGCTGGCAGCCAGCTGAGGAGCTGTTCCGGGCTGCCCCATGGTTTAGCAGGACGTGGATGGCAGAGTTGGTCATCGTGTTGTCCCCAGCACCACCTCCTTTCACAAAGCTGTGGAAGTGCGAGTTCCTTGGCCAGGTCTCCTCAGTGTCCCGGTGCTGGGGGGACTCTGGGCAGTTTGTTCTCAGCCCAGCAGAGCAGGATGAGCTCTTCCCCCTGCCCCACACCTGCTGCTTCCATCCCCTGAGAGAGGCACTGCCCCTCTGAAGGAGGCTGGGACACACAGCAGGACCACCAGGAGCACCCAGGGCTTGGGCAAGAAGCTGGGAATGAGATGTGGGAACAGGAGCTTCTCTGTCAGTCCTGGGAGCGAAATGCCCACAGGGATAACACGGGAGAGACCCAGCCCCAATTCCAGGGACGGCTGCGTGGGCACTGCAGGACCTGTGCAGCCCCTGGGGAGCTCCCACAGGCTGCAGGTGCCAAGGCAGGTTGGGCAGCAGAGCCTGCACGTGGCCTCGGAATGAAAGGAACCCTTTTGCCAAAGGACAAACCCCCAGGAGGATCCCTGGCAGTGCAGTGAGTCCCTCAGGATTGCAGGCAGCGCATCCAGCCCGCGCCCGGCCCCGGCAGATGCCACAGACATCACCAGCTCACAGCCTGGTACTGGAGGGGACAACAACAAATGCTCATTCAGGGCTGTCTCGTAGCCAGTTCCCCTGCCAGTGGCTCCACTTGCAGAAATGCAGCTGCAGCTTTGCTCTGATCCTGGTTTTTCTTCTCCGCAGGTTCAGAAGATCGGAAGTTCTGCATCCTTTACCTGGCAGAGGTGAGTGGTGCTGTTTTCCACTTAAACTTTCCACTGGGAGCTGGGCAGGTCCTGACGGCTCTGATCCTTTCTGCTGGGGCAAGGAGCACTGGAAGAACTGATTTTAACTTCCCTTTAAATAAATTTGCCAGAAGCCTGGAAAGGAAACGTAATGGCTGTAGAATATATGAGTAAGAAGCTGCTAAAGGGAGCTGGGACCAGGGAGTTCGGGCAGCACTCCATACAGGTTTCTTTCCCCCTTCTCCCTGTGGATCTTCCTTGAGGCATCTCACTTTTGTTTTCTCTTGGGATTCTTTTCCCTGGGGGCAGATTTCTATGCCAAATATTTTGTTGTTATTTTTAGGCACCTTGCTTTTCTCGTCTTCAAACATCCAGGTTTGGAGCCCTCAGATAAAATAGGGAAGCCCAGTCTAACAGGCAGAACCATGGCTCTAAACCCTCCTGTGGCTGAGTGCTCTAACCAGATTTGGGGCCACCCAGACATTGGCACAGTCCCTTTTGTCACGCCAAGGACTCTGCAAAGCTGGACCTCTAATCACTGAAGGCTGCAGGGGTTTTTTCCTTTTCCAGTGACTTTGCTGTGTTCCTGCTTTCAAGGCCTTGTATTTTCAGGGGTGGAGAGGTGGGTCTGGGAAAGCTCCCCAGGGCACGGAGGAGAAAGGCAAACATTGCTCAGCAGCACGGTGGAATAATGAACCATTGTGAGTTGGGTGCGAATGCTCAGCGTGGAAGTTGTTCACCTTGAGTGGCTGGAGCTGGGCCAGGGCACGACTCACTGCAGAATCCTCCACTCCTCTCCTGTTCCTTCCCCCTGTTCCTTCCTCGTCTCCTCTGTTTTTCCCGGCGTGGCTGGGCAGGAGCTGAGGCTCCCCTCGGGCTTTGCTCAGTGCGTGTCCCCAGGCAATGTCACCCATGGCTGGTGACAGCTGAGCCCGGGCTGTGACTCAGCCAGGCTGTGCCAGGGGTTTGGATGAGGCTCTCCAGCATTTTCTCAGGCACTTGGAAAAATGCACTCAGAGCCTGATATTCAATTTAGGAGCTTAGTGCCCCTAAGTAGAAGTGACCAAAAGAGAGCTGGCTGTGTTTCATGAGATCTTGAGAGGTGAGGAGGTGTCTTTGTCAGGCTGTGATGAAGAGCTGGGCTTTCTCCTGAGAGCCCTAATTGCCTGTGAGAGCTCTGGTGACAGAGATCCCTGGCATCGGTTGTGGCTGGAGCAGAGTAGTTGGATAGAAAATGTGAGACTTTTTTGCTTTCCTGCCTCCTGTTCCCCCACTGACTTCAGGAGGTCTGGACTGGCCACGCTGTGGGATTCTGCAAACCCTTCTTGTTCCTCTGGGGTGTTTTGGGGCAGGTCACAAGTGGAGTGGGACTTCCCCACCCATGGTGACCACTGCCACGTGCTGGACCCCAGCAGGGGGTGTTCACCCCGGCACTGGCCAGCCCAGGCTTTGGGGTGACATCGGGACAGCCCCTGGCTCAGGGACAGCACCTTGCCAGGCAGGATGTCCCCATGCCACCCCTTCCCTGCCACCCCCCAGGGCTGGTGGTCTGTACTGAGCCAGAGGGACCACCCGGCTCCAAGGTGAAGGGGACAGTGACCTCCCAGCTGTAGGGGCCATCAGGCTCTCCAGCAGAGGGAAATTCGGGTTTGAAAGGGGAAGGGAGTGGGGGATGTGCCTGGGAGTCAGCAGTGAGCTGGGGCAGGACAGGACTCCCACCAGACGGGTCCCAGACTTCTCTTCTGGGAATCAGTGACCTGCAGGTCACCTCCCGAGGAGCCACGTGGAGGGGGTGACAGGGCTGCCGGGACTGGAGTTGGAGCAGGAGAACAGGAACCTCCCAGATGTGCAGCACAGGGGTTGTGCCCTTGGCACTCCTGACTGCGGCACCGGCTTTTGTCCTGGAGAAAGGCTCAGCCTCCTCCTGACTGCGGGAACAGCAAGGATGGATTCCCCTGAGAGGGGCTGGCTCTGCTCTGGGGACAGGGATTCCTGGGGAGAGGGGCTGGCTCTGCCCTGGGGACAGGGATTCCTGGGGAGAGGGGCTGGCTCTGCTCTGGGGACATAGATTCCCTTGGAGAGGGGCTGACTCTGCCCTGGGGACATGGATTCCCTTGGATGGGGCTGGCTCTGCCCTGGGGCCATGGATTCCCCTGAGAGGGGCTGGCTCTGCTCTGGGGACAGGGATTCCCTAGGATGGGGCTGGCTCTGCCCTGGGGACAGGGGCTGGCTCTGCCCTGGGGGCAGGGAGTCCCCTGAGAGGGGGTGGCTCTGCCCTG
>VYZT01016085.1:96888-125100 GCA_013400735.1 Pomatostomus ruficeps
GGGGCTGGCTCTGCCCTGGGGACAGGGATTCCCCTGAGAGGGGCTGGCTCTGCCCTGGGGACATGGATTCCCTAGGATGGGGCTGGCTCTGCCCTGGGGACGTGCTCTGCCCGCTGGGAACTGGGGTGCAGGTGGATCAGGGCTGTCTGGCTGCCCACCCTGGGACTGCTGGTGGCAGCTGGAGAGGATGAGGATGGGTAAGGGAAGGATGTGTGAGCTCACAGGGCTTTTTGGTGCCATGTCACCCTGAGGGGTCTGTCCCCATCCTGAGCTGCTCTGTTCCCAGCCCTGTCAGAGCTCTGTGTGTGCCCAGAGCCCTCTCCCGGCTCAGCCCTCCCTGCTGGTGGCTCAGGGGTTGGTGGCCACTCTCTGCTGGGCTCCTGTCGCCGTGGGCTGGGCAGACCCATCCGTTGTGCTGCTGTGTCGGGGCTGGGAGGTTGGAGGAAGCTCGTGAGCCGCTGCTTCTTGCCCACAAATCATCTGCAATGAGCAGTAATGTGTTTAGTGCTGCTGTGAGCTGAGAGGAGCCCGCGGGGCCGGGCTGACACTGCCTTTGCTGCAGGAAGGGCTCTCTGCTGAAGCCTTGAGCTGCAGCCTCCTGCTATTGCTCATCTTGAGGCTTTCTGAGTAATGTTCTGACCCACAAGGTCACAGATTTACATTTGGATCTGACGTGTAACAAAATGAAAATATGTTCTAATACCTGCGAGTTGCTTAATTTATTATAAACAAGAGAGAAAATTCCAACCTTCAGGAAGTGTCACAAAGAAGCTACTGCTGGTCATCCTGCCTAATTGTGTGTAATAAATCACTGCACGGAGTTTCAGCCTTGGGCAGTTTGGGTGTTTGCAAGCAGAGCTGGCAGGAGCTGCAGAGCCCGGTGGGGCTTCCAGCACAGAGGGTGTTTGTTTCAGGGGCTTTCCAAGCTGTGAACTGCAGGGTTTGGAGATCCTGAGTGGAGAGGAACCCGTTCTGGGGGGGCACTTGGTCTCCTGAGAAGACTAAATGGGGTTGGAAGGGATGCAAAAGTAGCAGGAGGTTCTCCACTGAGCTGCCCCTTTTGGGGTTTTGTTCCTTCTGGGGGACAGCTGTGATGGGCCCAGCACAGGCACGAGCCAGGACTCTGGAATGAAGGTGGTGCCTTTGGATCTCAGGAACGCTGTGTGTGCCTGGAATCCCAGCACCCCAGAGCAGCTGGGCTTGGGAGGGACCTCTGGAGATCATCCAGTTCAACAGTCCAACCCCCTGCCAGGGCAGGGTCACCTGGAGCAGGTGACACAGGAGCATGTCCAGGTGGGTTGGGAATGTCTCCAGAGAGGGAGACTCTACAGCCTCCCCGGGCAGCTGTTCCAGGGCTCTGCCACCCTCAGGGAAAGAAGTTCTTCCTCGTGTTGGGTGGAAATTCTTGGGTTTTAGTTTATGGCCATTGCAGCTTCTCTAACTTTATTTGCCAGCTGATATCTGGAAAAGCTCTGCCAGTGCATTGAGACCTGGCCTGAGAATCTTTCCTTTCCGGATTTTGAATCCAAAAAGCAGAGTTTAAAGTTGACCAGACCCTGCCTGCGACAGCCTTTGGCTGATTTGAGCACTGCAAGAAGTGGCCCTGGCACAGGGTGCCCAGAGAAGCTGTGGCTGCCCCACCCCCTGGCAGTGCCCAAGTGTTGGGCAGGGTTTGGAGCAGCCTGGGACAGTGGGAGGTGTCCCTGCCCATGGCGGGTGGTGGCACTGGATGAGCTTTAAGGTTCCTTCCACCCCAAACCAGTCTGGGATTCGGGGATTCAGAGCGGCCCCACATTTCTACACCCCACAGGGGTGTGGGGTGTAGAGTTTGACCCCGTTTTTCCCAGCTCACCCCATGCCCTGCAGGACACACACACCTCGTGGGATGTGTACAACCCGTCAGAAGGAAACGTTTGCTGCCGGGTGGGAATGGGCAGCCTCACAGGGAGCCATGTGGGGCTGTGAATGTAGTCCAGGGCTGCATTCACACCCTTCCCTGCTCCGGAAATATCCTGCTGAGAGGAAACTGCAGGTCAGGGGTTTAATGCATTGTTACAAGTGTTTGATTCAAACCCAATGTATTCAGACCAAATCGACTTAAAAACCAAACAGCTCAGTAAGTTTTTCCTTTGAAAAGCACTGGCAAATTTGATTTTTTTCTTTTCCTCCGGAAGTTTTCATCTGCAGACACTGGGGTTTGTCTCGGGAAACTTCCCCAACAGAAAATCCTTCCAGTAGCAACTCCTTGTGCTGCTGTGCTGAACACCCACCCGGAGCTGAGCAAATTAATGCTGTGAATCTGCCTGAGCTGGTTTGGCCTTGGAGATGCCCATCCTGACTGCATGGGAGAGCCTCTGAGCAAGTGCCAGAGAAATGCCACTGTCCCCCACCCTGCCCCATCATGGAATCCCAGACTGGCTTGGGTTGGAAGGGACTGTAAAAATCACCTTGTCCCACCCTGCCGTGGCCAGGGGTGCCACTCACTAGACCAGGGCCAGGGACACTTCCAGGGATCCAGGGGCAGCCACAGCTTCTGGGGGCAGCCTGGCTCTGTGCGGGCACATCCCCGCACCCAGAGGGTCCCTGTGGACACTGCTCCTGTTCCCACCCTCCGGCTGTGTCCCAGCTGCTGCCAAGGGAATGCTTGGATCAAACGGATCACAGCTGTGGTGGGGGCGATGCTGCAGCCTCTGGCGATGTGCTGCACTCCATCCGTGTCCCAGCTTATTCCATTCATTTCCCAAAGTGTTCTCTGCTCCTGCTGGGAGTGAACACTGCTCACTGAGTGCCCTTTGGGATGTGGCTTTGTCCCCAAGGGAGAAGCCAGGGAGAGCCCAGGTTCCTTCTCCGTACAGCGAATCCGAGTGCTGGGAAAAGCAATTTACTGATGGCACAGAGGACAAGGCTCAGGGACACGCTGGGACCTGGCAGATATTTACACCTGGGTAATTTTGGAGTTGGCTGCTCTGGACTTGTCGTCAGGAGAGTTTGCAAGGAGCATTTTGGGCACTGTCTTGGCAGACCTGGAGGGCACTTGGGCAGATGGTTTGGTGATAGGAAAAGGGCAAAAGGGCTGGGCAGGGGGTGACATCAAACCTACGTGACCAAGTGAACAGCAGAGGGAATTTGTTTAGTGAGGAGCCGTGGGATGGGAGAAGGGAGTGGGGATGAGCCTTTGTCTGGGAATTGGGCTGTGTGCTCTGCTGGAATTGTATCTCAATTTCCTCTCATTCATAGGAGGACAGAGATGGTGCTTGTGAGATGTGTGGCTGTCATTTGTCCGATGGGTTTGTCCTGCACGGGGGAAGGATGCCCGGGGCTGTGGGGGAGAGGCACAGCAGACAAGGCTGCAGGGGCTGGGATCAGTCACAGTCTGGGGGTTCCTTGCTCACACCAGTTTTGTGCCAGGAATACTCTGAGGGAACAGAAGTGTGTTCTGTCTGTTCCCAGTCCTGTTGAGTGGAAGGGGGATCTCCCTTTGCTCCAGCCATTCTGCTGCTGGTGGCCAGGAGATGTTCCCAGATGAAAAATCCTTTCCTGCTCTCTGACATTTCCTTTGTTTCCTCCATGGCTCATCTCTGGGATGCCGAGAGGTTCCCCAAGCCTTGAGTCACCCAGCGCACGTGAGAGCCGGACACTGAGTCCCTCTGCCAACAGCGGAACTTTAACTCTTTCCTGACCTGAGCTTTCCAATTCCTCCCTCCGAAGGACATCAGGTCCCAGCCCCTGGGTTTCTCTGGGTGCTGCTGAGCAGCCCCAGCTGCAGGTGCAGTGAGACAACGTCAGGGCAATGCCAGCATTTGGGAAAGTCCTTCTGGAGGCTGCTGTGACCTGACCCCGTGTGCACATTGCCCCAGCTGCTGAGATGTTCCTGAGTGCCCAGCCCAGCATCCCCATGGCAGCCCCAGTTCCAGCTGCAGCTGAAGTGTTCCCCTGGTCCCAGCTGCCTGCTGGGATCTCCCTGGAGCACCCATGGCAGTGGCTGTGCAGGTGGTGGCCAGGCTGCTGCTCTGTGCAGACAGACCCTGGGCTTCACCTGCTCTGCCTGGGGCGTTTCCCTGGGTCAGATGTTGAGGGACACCAGTGGCAGAAGCCCCAGGCTGGCCTAACCCAGCGCCTGGGGACAGGGCAGCTCCTGGGCACTGCCAGCCCAGTTCAGGGCTCTTCAGGCAGAGCAGGGAGTGCTCCTGTCCCAGCTGAAGGAACAGGGACACTCTGCTTTCCTGGTTTTGTGCTTCTTTACACAGCTCAGCCTGAACCTGAGTGTTGAGATAACCAAAAACTGTGGGTTTTTTTTCCCCCCAACTTTAATTTTGGGCTCACATTTCCCAGATGTTGGCAAAAAGAAGAGTTGATGTGGTGCAGTTCCAGTGCTGGAGAGATTTTTAAAAGGCCCAGGCAGCACGGGGTGATGGTTTCAGAGGGTCCTGGGCCTGTTTGCACAGGCTGGAGCTCGCTGTCCATGGGGCTGTGCCAGGGAAGAGGCATGGAAAGCTCTGGGGCTGTGCTGGCAGTGGCTGGGTGAGCTCGGTGTTGCTGGGGCCACAGCTCTGAGCTGTTTTCCTCTTCCCTGGGAGGAAGGGATGTTTGCAGAGCAGGAAGGTGCTGGCCCTGCTCTGTTTGCTGAGTGGTGTTTGCAGCGGGAGCTCTGCCTGGCTCCTCGCAGGGATTCCTGTGGCGGCTCTTACCTGAGGAGCCACTGAAGGACAACTGCGTGGCCTGGGAAACAGCCCCATGTCCTCGCTGGCTGCCCCATGGTGGGTGGAAAAGGTTCTTCAGGCTGACTTTTCCTCTTGGAGGTTGAACAGAGAACCACGGGCTCACAGAATGGTTTGGGTTGGAAGGGACCTTAGAGCTCCTCTTGTTCCACCCCTGCCAGGGCCAGGATGCCACTCCCTAGACCAGGTTGTTCTGAGTCCTGTCCAGCCTGGCCTTGAACACTGCCAGGCCTGTGGCATCCACACCCTCTGGGCATCCCCCAGGCCGTGCCATCATCAGTGCTCCCAAAGCAGAGCCACACAGAGATTGCCGTGTCCTGCCAGTGTTATCTCCACCCACATCCCCTCCAGAAGCACCCCTGGCACCTTTTGGGCATCTCAGCTCTAGCAGGACCCCTGCTGTTACTGCCAGCGTTTGCTTTTTGGGCATCACCAGTGTTCCCAGCAGTCCAAAAACCGCAGGAAGAGCCGTGGTGCCCCCATTCCCCGCCCCAGCACAGGAGCAAACAGAACTTTCTCACCAGACCCTGGTTGGTGGTGCATGAAGTCAGCAGGCAGCAGTTGCCCGTGTTTTGTGCACAGGATATTCCCAGGGCTGGCTGTTTCTCCTCTGCAAGGTTTGCTCTGTGATTTGGAGCCATTGTAGTCTGGAGCCCGTTTCCGAGGTACTTCCCCTCTGGGATCTCTGCTGGCTTTGGACCAGCGCTGGGAGTGTTGGAGGCCAGGGGCTGGCAGGGCTGGGCTGGGAGCCCTGTCCCCAAACCACCCTGCCCTAAACCCCTGCAGAGAGGAGCCCGGGAAGGAGCAGCAGAGCGTCCCTGCACCTGTGGGAGATCACCCAGAGAAGCTGTGGCTGCCCCTGGATCCCTGGCAGTGCCCAAGGCCAGGCTGGACGGGGCTGGGAGCAGCCTGGGACAGTGGGAGGTGTCCCTGCCCATGGCAAGGGTGGCACTGGATGAACTTTCAGGTCCCTTCCACCCCAAATCATTCCATGATTCTGTGACATGACCCCTCCCTCTCACCAGGGAATGTGTCCCTCACACAGCCAGGGCAGACAGCGGTGCGAGAACAGCCCTGGGCTCTGCTGGGCACTGAGCTCGGGGCACCAGAGGTGTCAGACTGAGTCTGGCCCGTTGTTCCTGTGATTTCTCAGCTTTGCAGTGTCACACAGAGCCACACATGTCTGCTGGGCCCTGCACTCAGGGGCTTCTCTGCACACAGGGGCTCAGTGTGTAGGGTCTGGGGGCTCCTCCTGTGATGTTGTCATTCTCTGGGAGCTCCTCCCGTGATTTATGGGCTCCAGAGCCCACAGGCCCTCCTGTGTGGTGTCTGCTGGGGTAGCCAGAGCTCTGCTTGGCCAGACCTCTCACCTGGGTGCCATGGGGTTGGGTCTGAGCCTGGGGGAGCTGTTCCCATGGAGCAGGAGGAACCTTTTCCTGATAATCCTTGGCTGTGGCAGGGTCCATTTGGGGCTGGTGTTGGTGAGTTTGGGTTGTTCTCTGGAGCACCTGCTGTGTTTTCCTGCTCTCCCACGGGCAGTGGGGGGGTCTCGTGCTGGTGCTGCCCTGGAGCCGTGGGCTCACCAGTGGCTGCTGAGCCCGGCACACAGCACCTGCAATAACATGTTTGTCACTGGGGGAAGGAGGCAGAGAGCCACTGGCAGCCACTTCAGTCGCTGCCTTTATCTGGTGGCAAACACCCCCTTCACGCCATCTGCATCCTCCTTTCCCAGCACTGTGAGATTAAACCCTGTTTTCTCTCTGTAAATATTGGCAGGGCCAGCAGCAGCCTCCCTGAAGGAAAACAATAGCGGGGGGGCCATTCCCAGCTCGTGGGGCAGCGTGTGCAGGGCACAGCTCCCTGTCCCCCTCCCCAGCCTCCCCTGTGGGGGCAGCTCGGTGCCCAGCCTGGACCAGGCTCCAGGGACACGTGCCACGAGCTTTGTCCCAAACGACACCCAGCCCTTCGCCTGGCTGCATCCCACAGGACTTTGCCAACAGGAGCCGGGGTTTGGCAGCAGCTGCAGGTTGGGCTTTCCCCAGTCCAGGTGAGAGTTTTTGGGAGAGCAGGTTAGGGGAAGAGGGAAAACCAGAGCTCTTTCCTTGGGAAATGGACGTTGGGGAGGTTAAATGTCACTGTGAAGGAATAAAGTGTTGAGATCTCACAGCACAGAAACGATCATAAAATATGTACAGGATGGATAAATGCAATTTTGGCTGTTCATGTCCCCCCTCAGCCTTGCCCACAATCCCTGGGACACACTTTGGGGTGGTTGTCTTGCCCTGACTTCAGGGCCAGAGGGAAATCTCCTCTCCTGGCTGTGACACCCTGGGTGGCCGAGGTCAGGGAGCCTGCAGCAGCTGAGGGGAGCGGCAGGGAGCAGAGGGGCACTTTGCTCTCAGCAGCCAGTGGGAGCTGAGCATCTCTGTGTAAATCCAATCAAAGAGATGGGCGGTAATTGAATCAGCGAGAGGCTCAGGGCAGGGCTAGGTGAGCTCTGTGTCTGTCACAGCGAGGGGACACGAGATGTCCTTGGGATGGCTTTGAGCCTCGCTCCAGGGGAAGCAGGAGCTTGGCAGGGCTGGGAATGTGCAGCAATTACAGCCTCAGGGTGGGCTCCTCACAGCTGCCCTGATGGCTTTGAGCTTCTGCTGAGTTCTTGCTTCTTTCGCTTCTGGTTCCAGGTGTGGAGCAGGGAAATGCCAGCCTGGATTCCATCCCAGCACATGGATACTCATCCTCTCCTCCCAAAGCAGGAACTGTGTTCTGGGGATGAGTGGTGTCACAGGGGTGCCCTGCTGGTGTGGGGCTGGGAGAGACTGGGATGGGAAAAAATCACTGTGACACTGCAGGGATGCTCAGAGCATCACTGCCACCCAGGATCTGGGGGAGAAGAGGGAGCCCAACCACCTTTGGGATGTCCCTGAATCCCGAACCTCTGTTCATTCTGACTGTGCTCGGGAAGCCTGAGCAGGAATTTTCAGTGTTTAAGCCTGTGGGAATAAGTGTGGGGATGTCCAGGCATAAGAAAGCTCAAACTTTCTCTTTCATGGAAGTCTCCTTGTAGGGGCAAAGGACTGAGCCAGAGCCCTGTTTCCCAGGGGGTGATGTGGGAGCTTGGTTTTATTTACCACTTTAGGGGATTTTGGATGAAATGTGAATGAATTCCCATCCAATGCAAACAGTGATTTAAATGGTGTGACTAAAGAGCATTTCCCCTTCTGGCTGTGTTGTGTCTCTGGAGTCACAAAGCTGCAGGTTCTCTCTGACCTTTCTGGGAAAAAACAGCTACTGGGGACCTGCCCTCCTGGAAGGAAATTCTAGGGGAAAAGAAAAGGTCTTTTTTATGGCCCTTAGTGACTCTTTTTCCTTTCTTTGCAGTCTGTCCTATAGTTCTGCTTTTATTTTTTTTTCTCTTCCCATCTGGCCACTTAAGGAGACGATCCAACCCTGGGCATTTCTGGACACTTTTCAAAGCAAAATGTGCAAAATTCCAGCAGGCAGCAGATGTTATAATGCTTAATTTTTAGCATGAGAGATAAGCGGTTGAAGGGCTGGGAGACAGCTGCTGAAAGAACTTGGTCAGAAAGTTCCTTGAGTGAGTGAGATTTGGCCCAAAGAAAACCTGTCCGAGAGGAACAGGGCTGTACCACAAAGGACGTGCAGGAAGAGGAGCTGGGCTCAGCTGGGATAACTTCCCATCATTTCTCTTCATTCCTTCCTTGCTGCATGTTGGTAACAGTGTGTGACCAGAGCTGGAGCTTCAGCCCCAGATTCATCCTGGAGTGTGTGCTGAGTGATGAACAGGATGGGGAAGCTGCTCTGGAGTTTATCCCCAAGTTCATCCTGGTGCTAAGTGAGGAGCAGGACAGGGAGGCTGCTCTGGAGTTTATCCCCAAATCCATCCTGCTGCTAAGTGAGGAGCAGGATGGGGAGGCTGCTCTGGAGCTTCCCTGAGCTCTTCCTCCCGGCCCCACCCAGCCCAAGGGCTCTTGTTCTCCCCAGTTCATGCCCTGGTGCCTCATTACTGTTTGCGTATGGCAAAGAGCAATTTCCACTCTCGGAATGAGTTGCACGGACACGGCTCCACTGCGGTGGCACAGAACTGCCTGTGCTCTGCACCACTCCTGCTCGTGGAAGCAGAGTCAGCTCCCCTGCACCTCTCTCCCCGTCTCTGGAGGGAGCTGATTTCCAGGCTTTTTTGCTTTGCCCAGGGTGCAGGACACGGCCGTGAGCTCGGCTGCCCCTCGGCGCTGCGGTGTGTGGGGAGCAGGGAGTTTGCAGACCCAGGCAGGGCCTGCGACACGCAGCTAATGACCTTCTCCCTGCCTGTGTTTCCTTTACGTCAGAAGTCGGAGTGCTTATTAAGTTTGGAGGCTTACTCCCAGGAGCAGAAGAAGAGGATCTGCTGGTGTCTGGCTGAGAACATCACCAAGCAGCAACATCCGGCAGCAGCTCCTACGGAGAGCAAGGTAAGAGACCCACGCGGGAGCTGGGAATTCCTGCCTGGAACCTGCGTGGGGCTTTGCTCAGTGATGCTCCTGCCAGGAGGGCTCTGCAGGAGGCTCTTTGTTTGCCAGGTGAGGAGGGAGTTTGTATTCAGGCGCTGCTGTGTCTGCAGCTTCCTGCCCTGCCTGGGGAACAGTGGCTGCATTTGCATCCACTGGCTGGAGCCGAGGCAGGCCGGGCTGACACCTCCCAGCATCTGCATTTGGATATTTGGACAGCTGAGACTGTACAACCCCTGCTCCGAGAGCTCAGCTCTGGGACAGGACTGAAAGCAGAGCGAGAGGTTCGAGCTGTGATCTCTGGGTGCTGATTAAAAGGCTGAGATCATGGGAGTAGCAGGGCAGAGATTTGCCTCTTCTGTGCACTTGGGCGGGCTCAGGTGTTTGATCCTGACCCCAGAGATGTCCTCAAGGCACAGAGGGGTCATTTGGAGAGTGCTGTTTTTCATACCCAGCACTTTTTGCACACGGGAGAGCTTCAGCCTGGCCCGGGAGCGCTGTCTCAGCAGCTCTGGCACAGAAATGTGTGTGTGGAGCCTCTGAGGCGCTGCCACACACGCCTGCCCTGCGTGGGTGTAGTGATCACCCTCATCCTCCTCCTCTGGGTCTGGGGCTGCCCCCGGAGCTGTGTGGAACAGTGGCAGCCTCTGCTGGGCCGTGCTGTGTCCCGGGGTCGGGTTTGGATTGTTGGTGGGTGATGCTGCTCTGGGGGAAGAGAAACCCCTGTGCTGAGTGTTTGAGGAGCTTTAAGTGCTGCAGATGGGGATTTTGGGGATAAAACGCCCCGGATCGCACCCCTGGCTGGTGCAGGGTGGTGGAGCAGGTCCTGCCCCACGTCACTGTCCCCGTGTGGGTGCCTGGCCGGGCTGGCCCCAGGGCAGGGGGCTCGTCCTTGGAGCCGCGGCACAGCCGGAGCCGCCGCTGCCCTGCCCGGCCCTGGGGCAGGGAGATGTGGCTGTGGCTCTGCAGCCTCCCAAAGTGGGTCAGCACAAACATCTCCGCGGGAGACAGAGCCTCCGGATTCCTTTTCCTGCACGTTTCAGGCAGACTAAAATAGCAACGGCAGCGCACAAAGCCTGAGAACCTCGTTACCAACCAAACCTCCCACTCTGCCAGTGGCCCCGGGCAGCTGATTCACCAGGGTGACAGTGCTCGCCAAGGCTCCTGCTCTGCTCTGGTGCATCTTGCTGGCACAGCCCCGTGCCCAGGCATGGGGCCCTGCTGGAATCCATGGCCTGGGGCTGCTGCCAGGGGCTCTGTGCTCGGCTGGGCATCATCGGGGTGAAGCTGTGCGGGGACATTTCCTACCTGAGTATCTCAAACAGGTCCTGAAAAGGAGCATCTTGGTGGCTCTGCATTGTGACAGGAGCTCTGGGCGTTTGGGCTTTCAGGGCATGGTGTTGTTTGCCCTCCCCAGCCCAGACTGTTCGTGGCAGGGTGTGGGGCTGTGGCTCAGAGCAAAGTCCTGGAGCGTCTGCTCCCTGGGCTGTGGATGGAGCCTGGCCACTGGACAGGTGAAAAAATACTCCAGGAGACCTCACATCTCTCTCAAAGGCTTTTCAATGCTTCAGTAGCCAGGGGGGTGTTCTTTGGGTGCTGTGGAGAGCCAGTGTGGGCCCTCCAAAGCTGTGACAAGAGGGATTTGTCTTGACCTGACAAAGCTGACGGAAATTCCGCTGGTGGCGTGGAGGGCCAGGAGGAGAAAAGGAGTGTGACAGCAACTACCAGGCACATCCCAGCAAGGAGTAGAGTGCTCAGGATGCAATTTTAAAACAAACCTGATGTGAAATGCAAGAGGAGCAGGTGGGGAAGGAGCTCCCGAGGGGACAGTTGAGGGTGCTTGGGGTGGGGTGGGCACACAGGGCTGGGCAGGAGCCTGACCTGGGACAGCTGCAGCTGGGGCTGTGTCCAGGCTGGTTTGTCAGGGCAGAGCTCTCTGGGGATGCTGGAGCAGGGGAAGGCAGGAGCTGGGAAAATCAGTGGCTTCTTGCAAGGGAGAACTGATCCATTAGCTTTGCTTACCAGTCATCTGATACTCGGGCTATTTAGGGAAAAATTCCCAGTGTCTGTGCTCTGTGAATAGACAAATTAAGCTGGAAATATCAGCCTGGCCAGGAATCTGATTTGCAAAGCCTTCGAAACTGCTCCAGATCAGCAAGAGGCAGCTCATTTTGCTGTGGCCAGTCTGGCCAAGGGGATGTGGGCTTTGCTGTGGGATGGGAGCAAAGGGCCAGCACAGCCCTGGTGCCAGCAGAGCGGTGCCAGGTGCCAGCAGAGCAGTGCCAGGTGCCAGCTGTGTGCTGGAGCCAGGGAAAGGGACACTGTCCGAGCAGAGAGCAGCTCCTCAGGAGCCTCTGTGGCTGCCACAAGTGGCAACCTTCAACCTGCTCAGAAATCAGATGGATTTGGGGCTCTGGGATGGTTCCTCCCATTTTTCAAGGCCCCCCTGAGCTGTGCCTGGGTAGGGCAGCACTGAGGGCAGGAAGGGCCCTGTGGCTCGGGGACAGGGCTCTGCAGAGCTGGCTCTGCCTCTGGTGGTGCCTCCAGGGAGGATGGTGTCAGGCCGGGAGGATGAGCCCTGCAGGGGCTGTGCTGGCACTGCTGCTTTCAGAGCAGCTGCTCTTGGAGCAGAGCTGTTGGTTTCTGGGGGACTCGAGCACACGGTGCATGCAGCATCTGCTTCTGGAGACGGAGGAAGAGAAATCCACAAGGGATGCAGCTGTGACAGTTCGGCCCTGCTCCAGTGGGCTTTTCCTGCCAGGGTCAGAGCAGGGGGAGCTCTGGGGAGAACGTGGCTCTCGTTGTGGTCTGGCTCTCTATCCCCAATGTCCAGGAGATGTGGTGCCAGTGGGGCTTCTCTGCTGCCACTGTAAGACTCGGCTGAACTTCCCTTGCTGCAATCCCACCCTGCCTGCTGCAGCAGCTCCCAAGAGCTACTCTGTGGGTATTTTCTCCATCTGCAGAGCCTTCCCCCCTCTCCTCCGTGTGTCCAGGACGCTGCTCCCTGCCCTGTACCTGTGCTGGGCTGGTGCCTGTAAAACACATCCCCAGGGTGAGCCAGCTTGGCAGCAAACCTTTCCAAGGGGGGCTGTGTGGAGCCTGAGCTCGGCTGGGGCTGCCAGGACCTGCAGCAGTGGCAGTGTGGTTATGGAAAGGCAGCGCTACGCATTGACTGAGTTCACGGGCCGGCCTCAGGCCAGGTGCTGACCCTCAGTGCTGGGCCACCCTCAGATTGCTGCTCGAGCTCGGGCTGCTTCAGCCTGGCTGAGGAGAGAGAGGGCAAACTGCAGAGCAGGGGCAAGGCAGGGACAGGGGCTGGAGCTGCTCCGGCTGCTTTGGCTGCCAGGGAAAAGGTTCAGAGCAGAACCCCTGCGTGTAACGGACCTGCTGCCACCATCTGATTCTCACTGCTTGTTTCTTTGTGTCTTCCACACTCAGAACGGCTGATTACTCTTCCCTTCTGGCTCCGTGACCTGAGATTACCTCGGAGATGATGGCTGGCTGTATCTGAAAGATGCAGATTATCCTTAAGCTAAATAATTACGGACACTCGGTGGCATGGACTTTGGGAGTCCAGGACGGGTGCTCCCCTTGTTTCCCGAGGGAGGTGGTGGATGCTCAGCACTTTCCCAACCCCGGCTGCCGTCTCTCTGCCGCGGCTGCTGACGGTGTGAGCAGGCGTGGATGATCCCGGCCCTTCCTGGCAGCGCTGGCTCCGGTGCTGGGAATGAGCGGCCGGTGGGTGCGCGGCCGGGGGGGACCGGCCGGCCCCTTCCTGGCCGTCCCTGTGGTCAGGAAGGGCAGGGCTGTTTCTCTCACTTATTTACAACGTGCTTGACAAGTGCGAGTAAATGAGCTGTCAGCAAAAGCAAACAGTGTGTGATGGAGGGCTGATTGAAACCAGGGCTGCCGGGCGGGAGGGCTCGGGGGTGCGGGGACAGCCCTGTGCCCCCGGGCACCCGCGGCTGGGCACGGCTCCGTGTGGGGCACCCCTCCCCTGTCCCATCCCCTGCCTCCTCTTCCTCGTCCCGAGCACCCCAGGCACCCACCCTGCTGTCCCTCTGCAATCCCTGTTCCCTGGCACCTCCACTCCACTGTCCCTCTGCAATCCCTGTTCCCTGGCACCTCCACTCCACTGTCCCTCTGCAATCACTGTTCCCTGGCACCTCCCTGCCCCAGCAACTCCCTTCTCCTCACCCTGGGGCGTCTCTTGGGCCTTCCTTGGGGTGGTGGCCACCTGCACACTGGAGCCGGCACAGTCCAGGGGCTACTGGCACTGGGGTGGCTGTGACAAGCACTTGGGGACAAGGTTGTGGACAAGCCCATTCCTCCCTGTCCCTCTGAGCAGGTGCTTCACTCATGGCAGTTTAGATCAGCTCTTCGATGGGGAAGGAGGGGAGGGTTTTGTACCTTCTTATTTTGTTTTTGGCCAACGTCTTTCCATTTTGAGCTGGGAACCTGCTGCCCCATCTGTGCCAGCTCTGCTCCAGGGGGTCCTGCTCATCTGCTGCTGTGGGGCAGGACATGGCCAAGGGTGCAGGAAACCTGGATCTGCACCAGAGCCTGCTTTCCTTCCACGGTACCAGCACGAGAGGCTGGGCAGGGCTGAGCACATCTCAGCAGCACCTGGAGGCCAACCTGACCCTGGCCACACCCTCCGGGCACCTCGTTTATGCTGTCAGGGGGCTCAGACTGGGGAGAAACCTTGAGGGTGATTCTGCCCCACTGAGGGTTAAAGCATCAGCTGGTAGGATGTGCAGCCAGGTCACAAACCCAAAGCAAAGTGATGTCCCGCTGTTCCACGCTAGGGAGCACAGCCTGGCTCTGGTGTCCCACTGTTCCACGCCAGGGAGCACAGCCTGGCTCTGGTGTCCCACTGTTCCACGCCAGGGAGCACAGCCTGGCTCTGGTGTCCCACTGTTCCCCACCAGGGAGCACAGCCTGGCTCTGGTGTCCCACTGTTCCCCACCAGGGAGCACAGCCTGGCTCTCACCCTGCATTGGGAAAGCTCACTGAGGACAGCCAAGGGCTCCATGGATTTGTGAGGCTGTGGGACCAGAGATGCTCTTCCTCTCTGAGTCAGGATCCGGGTCAGCTCAACTTCAATATCTGGAGAAAGCTGCCCCTCCTTGATCAGAGTCACAGAATCCCAGACTGGTTTGGGTTGGAAGGGATCTTTAAAATCATCCAGTCCCACTCTCTGCCATGGGCAGGGACACCTTCCACTGTCCCAGGGTGCTCCAAGCCCCGTCCAACCTGGCCTTGGACTCTTCTAGGGATGAGGCAGCCACAGCTTCTCTGGGCACTCTGTGCCAGGGCCTCCCCAACCTCACAGGGAGGAATTCCTTCCTCAACATCTGATCTAAAGCTGCCCCCTTCAGCTTAAGGCCATTCTCCCTTTTCCTGTCCCTCCATTCCTTATCCAAAGTCCCTCTCCAGTTCTCCTGGAATCCCTTCAAAACACTGGAAGGGGCCCTAAGGTCTCCCCAGAACCTTCTCTTCTCCAGGCTGAACAGTTGCACATCACTTGGCTCCCAGCCCTCATTGCAGGACACTGCCAAGGCTCCAGGCAGCTGGGATGTGCCGGTGGGGCTGGATGTGCCACTGGGCTGGGCTGTTTATCACCTCCCCTGAACGCTGGGTCACTGACCCCTGGCTGCCCCGGCCTCGCTGCCCAGCCCGGAGGCTCTCGGTGCCGTTCCTGGTGGCACCGAGGCTCCCGGGGCTCCCAGCTGGCTCCCAGCGCCCGAGGCACGAGCAGGGGGTGTGGAGCAGATGGGAACCACAGCTCCCCTGGGCTTGTTCGTTTGCTCAGCCGGGCTCCGGAGCCATTAGGAGAGCAGACCTCTCCCCTCCGACAAACAGCGGCTCCCGTTTCTCTGGGAGATGTTCCCGCAGCTGCATCCCGGGAGCCCGCATCCCGCCCCCCCCAGCAGGAAGGCTCGGGGCTGGAGCCGGGGCGTGAGCAGCCGCCAGCACTTCCATCATGGCCAGAGGCAGGTTAAACCCTGGAAGGGCTGTTCCTGGCGAATCCCCAGAAGGGCTGGTAAGAGGGAAAGTGCCGGCAGGAGCGGCGCCGGCGGCCCGGGGGGGTTGAGCGGTGTGAGATCATTTGCACAGGGTGGTCAGAGGCGCAGGCTGAGTGCTTTGAGCCAGCGCTGCTGTGATTTACTGAAGGTGCTGGAAGTGCTTTGTTGCAGTGCTGCCTGCCAGGCTGGAGCCCTGCTCTCCTGTGCCCAAACACCTCCTGCCTCGGGTGGCTGCTCCTTCTCTGCCCTCCCAGCGGCTTGGGGGGCTGGGAGCGTGTGGCTGGGCAGCCTCTGAAGTCCAGTTCAAGTAACTCCTTGCAAAAGTGACTCAAGCCCCGGTATCTCTGCAGAGCCAAAGGATCTATTCAAAATTCTGGGCGCCTTTGGGTGGTGATGCCCAGAGTGGTGTGGGACTGACTGGCACAGCTTTATCCTGTCCCCGGGGCATCTCTGGCCCTCCATGAGGCTCGGTGTCCTGCCCTGGAACGAGCACCTTCCTGATGGAGCAGGAGGGCAAGGCCTCCAGCACCACTGCAGGAGGGCTCTGCGGGGCTTTGGAGCCACCAGTGTTGGTTCTGGGCCCAATTGGGACTCCTCCCTCCTGTGTGTGGCTCTGGCCATGGCCCTGTTTGAGGCAGTCACAGCAGAGCTGCTCTGCCAGGTCCTCTCCCCCTGTGGATGTTTCCTCCCAGGGATCTCTGCTGGCAGCAGGAACAGCCTCCAGCACCAGCCTCGTGGTCCTGTGTAAGTGGTGTTGGGCTGAGTCCTTCCCGGTGGATCTGCAGTGGCTGAATGCTTCAGGCTGTGGTTGTCACCTTCCCCATCCTGCCCAGGGGACAGAGCTCTGCCCCTGCCCCTAAAGCTGCAGAGAGATTCCCCCCGAGCAGCCCCAAAGGGAAAGGGTGCTGAGGGTTGTGGGCTGAATGGCAGTGACGGGACCTGCTCCTTCCTCCCCCTTTGCCATCACTCTGGATTTTTACTGCCAGGGTTATTTATGACCCAGACATCATCTCACAGCTCGGGTCCCCCGGCACTCGCCCTGCGGTGATGAGCTGCAGGCAGCAGCTGGAGCCCGGCTCAGGAGCTGCATCCCCATCCCAGTGGGCACAGAGCAGTGGGTGTGGACAGGCCTGGGTGGCAGCTGGGTCATTCCTGACTGAGAGGGGCTGGGGACCCCCAGGCTGGGGGTGCTCTAAGTTTTGGGCACATCCAGGTACCCCCAGTGTGGTGACATCCTGTGTCCCCTGGACCTGCAGCCAGCCAGGTGTCCTCGGGGAGGGAACAGGCACAGACCCCACCAGGCCCAGCTCCCTTCAGCAGTGCAGCCAGGGTGGGAGCTGAGCACAGCTGGGGGGGTGGCCATGCCGTGGTGACATCGCTGAGCTCAGCTCTGTGTCCAGTGAGACCAGGGAGCTTCCACGTTTCCTGTGCCACTGCCAAGCCGTGGCTACCTGTGAGGCAGAGGAGGCAGCACGGTTCCTCTGCTCCATCCCAGGAGCACTCATGTGGCTGCAGCTGGCCCGAGCAGGGGTACACGTGTGTGCCCGAGGTCTGTGCTGGAGGAGAGCTGAGCACAGCCTGTCACCGAGGCAGCGAGGACCCCTCAGTGAAGGGTGGCTGTGGGGCAGATAAAACCAGCACACCCCTCTCGGTGCTCTCTGTCTGGAGCAGTCAGGACAGCTCCCCTGCCTTGGTCAGTACAGAGTAATGCCTGGAGGAGAAATGCCCAGCCAAGGGAGTCGGGTCCCCAGCCCCGTGTGCAGGAGAGGAGGAGGGGCAGATGGTCACGCGTGGCCTGTCCCCTGGATGGACACCATCCACCATCCTGCCTGTTCATTCTCCATATCCCTGCCCGTTAGGGTCGAGCTGCTCACAGAGGTTGGGATGCAAAGGGTAAAGTGCCCCAGTGCAGAGCACCCCCGCTTCAGAGCTGTGCCTTTGCCACAGAAAAGAGTCTGGGGAAAAAAAACCCACAACGAGTGAACTGGCAGCAGAGTTTCCTTAGGCAGGAAGCGCCGGGATCTCTGCGCTCGGTGTCGCTCGGGGGCAGGAGAAGGGGAGCGCGGCGGCTCTCAGGGTGATGCACGGCCCTTCCTCAGGGCACAGCGGCCGTGCGCTGCTGTCAGCAGGTAACAGCAGCTCCAGGGAGTGCTGGCAGAGCCGTAAATAGCGCGAGGGGCACGAGGGAGCCGTGTCTGGGAGAGGCTGGGGCGGTTTCAGCCGCCGCTTGACACGGACATTAATAACGGCGGGGGCAGAGCCGGAGCTCTGCGCCGGCAGCAGCCGAGCGCCGCCGCGGGCACCTGCCGGGGCCGGGGCTGCCGGGGGAGATGCCGCTCGCTCGGCCCGGGGGATGCAGCTGAGAGCCCGGATTTGGTAGGTTTTACTCGCGAAGATTGCAGCCTGAGGGCCGGAGCCTTCGCTGGGCAGGGTCCGGCCGCAGGTTGAGGAGGGCACGGGGCGCTGATGTCCCTGGGGATGGATCCAAGGCTCTGCCCCTGCCCTGCTCTCTCCTGGGGAACCTGTGGCTCCTGTGCAGCTCATCTGGCACCAGGCTGGGCTTGAGGGCTGGTGAGGGGCATCCGGGAGGAGCAAAGGGGCATTTGTACCGGCAGGGATGTTTTGAGGTTCCCAGTCAGATTTGGGCTGTCGGCATCAGCTGGCTCTTGCTGTGGGATCAGCATTGCAATGTGCCCGCAATGTGGGCTGTCTGCTCCAGGACTTCTGCAACCTTTTGGGTACCCTCCCTGGCCTGGCACTGGGCACCAAGCAGCCGGTTCAGCCCTTTCCCCTGGAACTGCAGCCGTGTGCTCGGAGCCTCGCTGGGGATGGAGGGCACCGGGCAGGGGACGCGTTGGGATCCGGAGCCGGGGCTGCCGGGGCAGCTGCGGGTCGGGGCTGGCAACCCGGGGCTGCGGCGGTGTCGAGTCCCTGGTGACGGCGTGGGGAGGGCCGGTCCCGGGTTGGTGGCGACACCTGCAGAAGGTGGTGACACCGGGATTCGGGGCACAAACGGAGCCTGCAGCCGGGCTCCTCTCCCCGGCACGGGCCGGGCTGCTGCCCGCGGGTGAGCGTCAGGAGCGGCGCGGCCCCGGGAATGGGGCTGGGGCTGGGGCTGGGGCTGGGGCCGGGGCTGGGAATGGGGATGGGGCTGGGGCTGGGGCTGGGCAGAGCCCTGCGCGCAGCGACCCGCTGGGAATGCGGGGATGGGGAATGGGATCTGTGCAGGGACCTCGGGATCGCCTCCTCCCTCGGGAGGGCTCCTCCCGCCAGGGCTCCGGGGCAGCCCGCGGCCGGGTTTTTGGGGTGGTACGAATATCACCCTCCGGGGCAGCCCGCGGCCGGGTTTTTGGGGTGGTACGAATATCACCCTCCGGGGCAGCCCGCGGCCGGGTTTTTGGGGTGGCACCAACATCACCCGCCAGTCTCCCATCGGTGCCCCCGCCCTCAGCGCCCTGCCCCGGCACTGCTGGCGCTGCTGTTCGGGTGGATACAGCCGCGCTGCTTTGGCTGTTACACTAATTGCTCGGGATCAATTATTCATCGCTGCAGTAATGAAGCAGGCAGAGGGCAGAAAACCCGGCTGTGCAGAGAGCCCCGGGCTCGGGCCGGCCCCGCAGAGGGTGAGGAGCAGAGCTCGGGGAATGCTCCTCGTGAGCACTTTCACAATGACTCCCGTGAAGATTTTCTCAGGTTTTGGTAGTTCTGCTTTGCATTTCTGGCTTTGCTTTCTTCCCCCCAGCCCCGTGCTGTGCATTAGGTGCTGTTCCCTGTTAGCTGTGAGTTTCCTCAGTTCTTAGTTGTCACTTTTTAAATCCTGAGGTGCTCAGCAGCATTTCACAGTCAGAAGTTTCTGATCTGGTGGATCTGGGCACAGTTTGTCCCATGCTAAGAACCGAAATTGTAAAATATTTTCCTTCTGCTTTAGGAAAAGCATGTTTTGTAAGGGTTGATGTTTCTCTGGATGGTGTGGGTGCTATTGCCCCTGCAATCCCTCTGCTGTGGGGTGGGATGCTGCCTCCAGCACCGGGAACCCACTGCTGTCTGCATCTCTCCCGGAATAACCCTGAAGTGGGTTGGTCTCATTCCCATGGAGTTAAATGCTATTGGGGACGGGTGAGGCACCTTGGAGCAAAGGTCCATTGAAGGGCAGCAGGAGCCAGGGAGGTTCCCCCACGGGACATAGGGAGGATGGAGCTGCTGTGGTCTGGGACAACCACGTCGGCTCTTCCTGCAGTGTCCTGGGAGCTCCAGCCACTCCTCGCTCATCCCTTCCTCTCCTGCTCACATCCATGTCCTGCAGGGACTTCCCTGCTTTTCCCAATGCCTGCTTTTGCCTGAGGAGGTACCTGCGTGCAGGGCAGCTCTCTGAGCTGTGTTTTGTCTCCCCTTCCTCAGCATCACCACAAAAGAAAGAGAAAACCTGAGCATCCCCATCAGGAGCCAGGAGAGGCTCAGTTAAATGTCCCCATGGCCAGGCATTCCTTGAGCCATGCTGGCTCCATGACTGAGAGGAGCAGAGGCTTTGAAATGAGAAGCTGAGAGCCTCCAAAAAATCCCTGACCTCCCCGAGCTGGGGATTTCAGGGAATGCCACATGTGCCGGCACTTCTGGCAGCGGGACAGCTGGCAGCACCAGGGCAAGGGCAGGGCAGGCTTCAGCCCACAGCTGTGCTGTCTCCATGGCTGGGGTTTGCCCAGCTGGAAGTCCCAGCTGTGGGCCACCAGCAAGGCCACGTTATTTAAAGAAATGCTGCAGAAGTCGAGGTTGTGCTGACGGTCGTTGAAATTTTCTCTGCTGGTGAACTGGAGCAGCCCTGGTTGCGAGCAGCAGCTCAGAGAAACCTGCTTGAGGTACAGCCCAAGGAGCAGAGGGTTTGCAGTATTTCTGCCCAGCCTTGGTTTTGAAAAACCTTGAAAAAAACTTAAATTTTTGAGGCAGTGAGTGATCCTTGAAGGCAAAGAGAGCCCAGGAAGTGGGTAATAGGTGCAAGGTTTGAGGATGTTGGAGCAGGCAGGGCAGTGTTGGCTGTGTTGGAGTGTGTTGACACTTGTTCAATGAGGGGATCATTCTTAGGAACTCTCTTGCTGTGGCTCTGGCCTCAGACCTCTCATCCTCTTTCCCTAAAGTCGCCCCAGAGAGCCATCCTGGGGTTTGGAGGCAGCTCTTGTTTCTGCTTTCTCTTCCCCTTCTCAGGACATGCTGCCCTGGCCTCTCAGTCTGAGGCAGAAATGTGAGATCCTCCAGGGAGGATGGAGTAAACCCCCACAGCCCCTCGAGGGCAGGGCTGGATGGGCTATTGGGAAGGAATTGTTCCCTGGGAGGGTGGGGAGGCCCTGGCACAGGGTGCCCAGAGCAGCTGTGGCTGCCCCTGGATCCCTGGCAGTGCCCAAGGCCAGGCTGGACTGGGCTTGGAGCAGCCTGGGACAGTGGGAAGTGTCCCTGCCCATGGCAGGGGTGGGATGAGATGAGTTTCAAAGTCCTTTACAACCCAGAGCATCCTGTGAGTCCATGAATCTGGTCACATCCCCATCCGTGAGGTCCCCAGTCAGCTTTGGGCAGCGAGGTGGCCTTGGCTTCGTGCTGGGAGGTCCCTGGTGCCTCCAGCCAGGTGCAGCTCTGCGGGCTGGCAGTGATGGCGTCGCTGCCTCTCCTGCCCTGTCTCTCCCCAGCCCGGGTGATGCTGAGCAGAGCTCAGCCCAGTGCAGACAGGATTTCACAGCCCTGGCGATGCTCTCAGCCCGAGATGGAACCAACCCTCGCTCGTGGTGAGGCTGCTGCTCATCCCCTCCATGCCAGAGAAGAGCAGCAGAGGCTCTGATTGAATTAGTGCAAGGATTTAATTTAATCCCCAAATGTCTCTCATTTTAAAGGAGCCTGTTCATTTCCTTCTAGGACCTTATCTGATACAGGCACCAGCAATGTGAGCAGCAGGACTGAGCAGATAGGCAGCGTTGGGCTTTGTGGGGAGAGACTCGAGAGCTGTGTGGGTTTTTCCTCTAATTATTTCAGGAGATAATGATGACAGTGATTGCAAGACAAATAAAACACAAGCAGCATCATTCAGGCACACGCTGGTGCAAATGGCAGCCTTGCATGGCAGGGGTGGAAGCCTTTCCTTCTTCCAGGGAATTCCTGTGGGGGGAGTGAGACAGCTCCCAAAGGAGCATTTCCTTTCTGCCTGACACCTCATCCAGCTGTCCCATGGGTGGGGCGATGTCACAGGTGGGGTGGGAAATTCAGGTCTCTGAATTTTCATCTTCAGACTCACTGGGGGTGTTCAGGTGACGCTGAGGCGGAGCTGGTGCTCTCTGTGCTGCAGGTGGCACAGGGACGCTCTGGGTGTGATGAAACAGGACAGGGCTCAGCTGGACACGCGTGGGCTCCTGTGCTGCCCAGCTGGCTGTGGCACTGAGCTCCAGCAGCTCCCTGGAAACTCTGCCTGGCTCTTTGAGCTCAGGCAGGCCCTGCTGGGTGCTGTCTGTGCCGTCCCCTCTGGGCACATGGGGCTCACTCCCCCTGGGCTGTTTCTGGGGGTGACAGCAGCTTTGGCAGCCCAACATCTGCACACAGCGGCCTGGGGATGTCCAGGGGTGTTATCTCCCCTGTGCCCTGCGGGGTCAGGGCTGTCCAGCAGCAGGGTGGCTGTCCCAGGGGATGCTGTCACAGGCTGGGACCTCCACGGGGATACAACTTCTGTCCACCCCATGGGTGCCTCTTCCCAATGGGATGTGAGGCGGGAGGGGTTCATTCCTGGGGCTGCTGCCCCTTTTTGAAGCTGAAGTCGATTTATACGGAGGGGTGTCTTTGTTAACTCCAGCTTGGCTGGCACTGGGTTTGTGAAAATGCTTGGATCTCAGCTGGGGATACAGTGACTCCTTTGACTTCTTTTCTGGGTGACTTGTTAGCTGGGGGTGGTCCTGTGGAATTGCCCCTGCCCCAGGATCTCTGCAGGAGGGAATTGCTTCCTAAAGCGAGGATTTTTCTCTCATTCGGTCTTTTTTCCCTGCTGTGCTGGTTTTGTCCCTTTGGCTTAGACAGAAAAATCACACAGGACCCCACTCTGGCAGGGGAGGGCTCATCGCAGGCTCCCCCTGCTCACAAAAAAAACCCCCTTGGAGGTTTTTTCCCTTGGGCTTTTCCCTTTGAAAGGACAGAGCTTGCTCAGGCCTTCCCCAGCTGCAGAGAAACCCGGAAAAACCAGCCCCAAAGGCTCAAAAACCGCTCAGGGCCTGGCAGGAGTGGCCGTGGTTTTGTAGGGCTCGCCCAGAGCCGCGGGCTGAGCTGGGCAATCCAGGGATGGGCAGAGCCCGGCGCTTCCCTTCGCCGTTTGCTAACGGGGTGCAGGAAGGGCAGAGCTGCTGGACGAGCCGCTGGATTTCTCTGCAGCTCCTGGGGAAGGTCCCTGCAGGGCTGAGCCCTCCCAGCAGCTCCCGGGAGCCATCGCGGTGGGGATGCTCGGGCCGGCACCCTGGGCACCTGGGGCGCCTGCAAAGGCACCGGCGCTGCCGGGCACCGGAGGCGGGGCTGAGTGGCCCCATCCCGCTCCTGCCAGCTGCGGGAACCTGGCGTTCCAGGGCTCAGGAGCAGGACTGGGAGCTGAGGGAGCAATGGGTGACTTGGCACCACCCGCGGACATGGGGACGATGCCGTCCCACCCCACCAGAGCACTGTTCGGGTTGTACAAACCGGTGCCAGCCTCGTAGGTGGGGTGCTGGGAGGGAAAGGCTCCCCAGGACGGCAGCCAGAGGGATTCGGGGCGCTTCTGCTTTCATCCTTCCTTATCTTCTCCTCTGACAGATGCTGGAGACGGACGCTGAGAAGCCGGGGCAGATGCACTCGGAGGATGGGAAGGCAGCAGCGGGTGATGCCCCCCTGGCTGCCAAGGCAGCGGCTCTGGCCAGGCCTTGGGATGCTCTGGGAGCCACCCAGGCTCCTCTCCTGGCGGAAAAGCAGCCGGTGGCCGCCGCGAAGGGCGAGGAGCAGCCGAGCTCCCTGCCGGCCTTTGTCATCCCCGAGCTGCGGCTCGACAGCAGCTTCAGCCAGAGCGCGGCGGGCACGGCGGGCAGCACCACGGACGGCGAGGATGAGGAGGAGGACGAGGAGGAAGATGAGGAGGAGGACGATGAGGAGGAAGAGGACAGTGACGAGCAGTACCTGGACAGGAACGAGCTGAAGCGCAGCAGCATGATCGAGACGTCGGGCGGGCAGCCCGGCTACACCCTGAGCGTGCAGGGCTCCCTGCGGCGCCGCACCCACAGCGAGGGCAGCCTCCTGCAGGAGGCCAAGGGCCACTGCTTCACCTCGGACACCACCCTCAACTGCTCCGACAGCCAGGGCACCGCCGCCCACTGGGCACTGCCCTCCCCCAGGACCCTCAAGAAAGAGCTCGTCAAAAACGGCGGCTCCATCCACCAGCTCACGCTGCTCTTCTCGGGCCACAGGAAGGTACGTGAGCCACGCGTGGCCGTGGTGCTGGGAGAGCTCCTGGGGCAGAGGTGTTCTGGCACGTGGCCCCTGCTCCAAAGCTGCCTTTGGAGAGGTCAGCGGGGTCCGTGGTCTGGCTGTCAGCTCTGGGAGGGGTGTAGCACCCAGGGCACGGCACCCAGAGCAGCGTGCTGGGGCCATTCCCACGCTGCATCCAGATCCTCCATGGCCCGGGCAGCCGCTGTCTGCTGGGACTGGTGGAGGCAGAGGTGCCCCCGGGGGTCTGTGCTTGCACAGGACTGCTCACAGCAGCAGTGGGGACACAACTGCAGGGAGACCCTGGTGACAGAGGCCCCAGTGTGTGTGGATGCCGGGAACGGTGTGACCCTCTGTCCCCACCAGCCTCCTGCAGGGCTTCCACCATTGTGGGGGTCCAGCTCAGGAAAAAGCTGTGGTCAGCAGTGAGGTGTGACCCCCCCCAGGCAGGAGGAGCAGCAGAGGCTGTGCTGAGGGACTGGCCTGTGCAAGCCTGGGGGTCTGGGGGGCTCCCTGAGCCCGCAGAGCAGAGCTGGTCCTGGCTGCACTGTAGCAGGAAATGAGGTGCCACTGCAGAGATCATTCATGGGTAGTGCTGCTGCTCCCGTTCTCCCTGGGTGACACTGGCAGGGTGCTGAGCATGGCCCCTGGCCTCACACTCTGCTCTGCCCTGCCGAGGCCTCACCAGCTCCATCCATCCCTTCTTTGGCTCTGGGTGCTGCTCGGGGCTCTGGGTGCTGCTCGGGGCTCTGGGTGCTGCTTGGGGCGCTGGTGCTCGGGTCAGGACTGTGCTCCATTGCTCAGGGTCATGTCCCCAGCTCAGGGTCGTGTTCCCAGCTCAGGACCCCATTGCACAGCTCAGGACCGTGTCCTGCTGTTTGGGACCACCTTGCAGAGCCACATTCTGCTCCAGAGATGGGCTCCTTGGCAGGAGATGCTGCTGCATCTCCCTGGGGTTACACCCATGCTGTGTTAACCCTCCTCCTGCCATGCTACATGAAAAGCCACCCTGCTGCTGTTTCCTGGAGCACTTTTTGGGCTCAGAGTCCCTGACCAGCTGGTGAGAGCCCTTCCCGGGGTTACAGACTGCTGGAATGGGGCTGCTGTCCAAAAGCAAGGCCAAAACTCTCTTGGAGACTGATGCCAACACTTGTGTGCAGGAGGAGATGGGGGGTTCAGACCCGCCCTATCCCCGATAAAGAAAAGCCACCCCTGTGTGAGGGGCAGGGTCACTGCCCGCCGCACGTGCGAGGGAGGTGGGGACAGTGTCAGTGTCCCGTTAGTGCTGCCGTGAGCAGTGCCCTGGCGGAGGGCTCACAGTGCCGCTGTGCGTGCAGCCCCGAGCCTGCAGCCCTGCAACCCTGCAGTCCTGCAGCCCCACAGCCCTGCAACCCTGCAGCCCCACAGCCCTGCAGCGCTGCCCGGGCCGGGTGGGCTGCGTGTCGCTGCCGGGGCACCCCGGAACGTGCCCCACCCTGCCCCGGGGAGCCGCCAGCTGCGTTTCCTGCTCTCATCTGCGTGGGTGTTTTCCCGCAGAGGTGAACGGAGCTCCTCCTGGGTTACACTGCTCTGGTGCACATTAGAGTGGGATTTTTGGGGCAGGGATTGGGCAGCCTGTGCCGGCGGTGAGGGCAGCGTGGTGGCTGCACCTCCTGCAGCTCCCATTGCCAAGCCTGCAGCAGCTCTGGCTGCCTGGAGCTGAAATCCCTGCCCATGTGTCTTCCTGGGCACCCCTGCCTGTTCCTACTGCCCCGTTCCCATTGCCTGCTCCCATCGTCCTGTTCCCAGTGCCCTGCTCCCACTGCCCCATTCTCACTGCCCCGTTCCCACTGCCCTGCTCCCACTGCCCCATTCCCACTGCCCCGTTCCCATTCTGCTCCCATTCCCCTGTTCCCCTTGCCTTGCCCTGCTCCGACTGCCCCACTCCCTCTCTGCTCCCCTTGCCCTGCCTCTCCAGCTGCCTGTGGAGGGTCTGCAGCAGTCAGGGAAGCTGGACACGGGGCTGAGCTGCTGTGGGGCTGGGCTCCTGCCACCCCCCTACACTTTGGAGGCACTTTTATTGGTCTGAGCTTTTGAATAAGTTCAATGAAAGCTCCGAGGTTTTCGGAGCAGGACACTGATGTACAAGTCCCATGTGGAATTCCCCCACCAAGCTGTCAAGCACTGGCAACACCTGCACCCGGCGGCCTCAGCTGCAGGGCCATCACATCCATCAAGGTTCTTGGTTATTCTCCCATCTGGGAGTTTCAGAGGGGCTCATTCCACAGCCCTTTTTAACACCACCGTGCCCGGAGCGCCTCCCCGCTCCCCTCCTTCCCGCAGAGCCGGTTGTTTTATTGGGCATTGTGGGGAGCTGGGACTCCTCGGGAGAGCTCTGCTGCTGCCTTTTGTCCCCGAGCACGGAGCCTCTCCGGACAATGGCAGGAAGCCCCGGCCAGCCCGTCTGCCGGGGCCGGAGCGGCCCGGGGAAGGTGCTCGGCGAGGGCCGCATTGTTCGGGGCCGATAAACTCCGGAAACCCGGGCGCAGAATGGAAGGAAGTGTCCGAAACCTCGGGCCCGGGGCTGCGGGGCTGAGCACAGGGTTCCCACGGCCCGGCCGCGGGGTGATGATCCTGGAAAGCGCCTGGCAGCCCCCGGGAGCACGGGGATGAGCCGGGGGGGTCGGGGAATGCAGGGCGGGCTGCAGGGCTGGCTGTGAGCTCTGCAGCGTTCAGCAGTGGATGGATTGCGAAAGCCCCCGAGCTGCGGTGGTCCCGGGGGTCTCCCTGCCTGGTGCTCGGCTTTGTGGCTCAGAGGCTGTGCTGGCGTTGCCCCGAGCTCGTGGCACATCCCAGGTCCCCCTGGCTTGTCCAGGCTGCCCTGGAGCAGTGCTCAGAGAGCAGAGCTGTAAACAGCAATGACGTGATTCACTTATGGATGAACTGTTCTGATTTCTCCTGCCTGGGGACTGCTGGGAACTCACGATTGATTTTGGGTGCCCAGCCTAGTTCTGAGGGGCTGTTTGGGCAGTGGCTGGATCTCTGCAGCAGGAGGACCAGGGGTGGTGAATGCCCTCCCTGTAGGAGGTACCACTGTCAGCACCTCGAACCTGGGGGGTACTGGGGCCACCGGCTGTGGGGTGTCCTTGGAACACCGCGGGCTGAAAGTGGCGGAGGATGAGTGAGGGGAGGGAGGTTCCTGTGTCAGGAGCTTGTCCCGTGTCACTGCTGTCATGAGGGAGGAGCCCCGTGGGTGCCGTGGGTCTGGGCTGTGTGGTGTGGGGACCAGGGGGATGCTGGCCCTGCTGGCTGGTGACATGGAGTGGCACCGTGGGCACGTCCTGATGTGATGACACAGACACTGTTTTTCTGTCCCCCCCAGCTGAGTGGTGCTGACCCTGAGTGCAGCTGTGATGAAGGGGACGAGACCTCCCGCAAGAAACGGAGCCGGAGCCTGTAAGTGTCACATCGGGGGTGGCACCAGGGTGTGCCAGGGCTGTGTGTGGGGTCAGACACCTCGGCCGAGCCCCGCTGGTACCATGAGCCCTCAGGATCCCCATCCTTTCCCCCTGACTTCTTCCAGCAGCAAAACCATGAACTGGGGTCTTGCTTCAGATGGAATTGTTTCCAGGGAGGGTGGTGGGGTGTGCTGGGGGCACTGCCCAGCCCAACTGGGAGCATCGCCTTGCACCGTGCCCTGCAGGGTGAAGACACCGGCTCTTGGGAAAAGCAGCTTGCCCGAGTTCAGGGAGAGGACATGGAAGCGGTGAAATCTGAGCTGGGGGCCTCCTTCCCGCTGGCCCCATGCCGGGAGGGGGAATGGGGAGGCGGAATGGGGAGGTTTCCCATCGCGGTCAGGCTCAGCCCTTGTGGCACATCCGCGGAGGGAGCAGGGAGCGCAGGGACCCCCGCGGGACACCGGCAGCCCCTCTGCTGCTCCCGGTAAGGCTGTGGGGTGCCAGAAAGAGGGTGCAAGCAAGGACAAGGCAGCCGTGGCCTTTGCTCTCCTCAAGCGCAGCTGCAGCTGGCGGGGGGCAGCGCACGAGTGAGGAGGCTCGGGAAGGAAGTCCCGCAGAACGCGGGTCCGGCCGGGTGCCAGGGGCCCAGGGATGCCCGGGCCGTGTGTCCTGTGCCCTGCGCCACGTGTGCCGGGCAGGTGGAGGAGCCACACGTGGCGAGAGCGGCTCAGGGTGCCAGGGGGCTGCGCACGCCGCTGCCCGGCCTCGCCGGCTGTGCCAGCGAGCGGCACTGTCGGCCCGCGCTGCCTCATCGCTGCCGCCTATTTTTAGCTTTTTTTATTATTTCTCCCCCCTCCCACCAGCACTCGAAATGAAAACGAAGCCCTGGCGGCAGGGACGTCCCCCCGGCCGCGTGGCAGAGCCGGGGGACGGGGCTGGCGGGGACGCGCGGCCCCCCCGGCGCGGCGGGGTCAGGGGCGGGCGCGGAGAGGCTCCTGCGCTCACCTTGAGCCGGCGGGGGATGCTCCGGGGAGCTCCGGGCAGCGCCATTGGCTGC
>VYZT01016100.1:0-17445 GCA_013400735.1 Pomatostomus ruficeps
TCAATGCGCACCACCGCCACAGAAAAGGAAAAGAGTTTGGTTTAAGAATAAGAAATAAATAAGACGTTTTACCAGAAATACTCATACAAGTATATGGTGCCAAAATAAGCACAAAGAGGGTACCTACCTTTCCTGCTAACATCCAGAGGATATTTCCTACCTTCCTACCTACCTCTTCCAGAAGGAAAGTAAATTAAGTTAAACCAAAAGGAAGAATTTAAAATTGATAGCAATTGCCCTTTTGTACAATACATTATTAGCTTTCATTACACATCCTTCTATCTTTTTCCACAAAAGTTATAAACAAGTTTAAACCACAGCACAGAAAAGGTCTGAGGCATTATTATCTCTCTTATGAATGAAAAAAAATATTTCTCCTCTATAAGAGAAAAAAAAAATTAACATGAGTGAAAGGAGTTCCCACAGGGAAAATCATCATTATCCACTCTGAGACTTTTACTATTAACCTAGGAAGCCAGTGCTGTTGCTCTCTACCCCTGAAAATACAGACCTGGACTGGTGAGAATTGGCTGAAAAATGTCTCCATGCAGCCCTGTGAGAAAGAACCTTCCCTCCCAAACTCAGTGGAAACATTACCATGGAGTTGGTTTAGAGTTGAACAGGAGTTTAAATATGGATTTTCTTAATGGCCATGGATGCTCACTCTGGAGCTACCTGAGTTTTCAGAAGCATTAGGGTTACTTAGTTTTAAAAACCAAAGCTGGAAGTGCAACACTGAAATAAGAGTTATTTGAACAGTAGTATTAGTGAAGCTAAAGGTCAACCTGATGAGCTAACGTGTTTGTTGGTTTGTTTGTTTTCTTTTAATTAAGCTGCCTATACACTTAAAATAACATTTTTTTTTACAATAAACCCATAACCAAATGGTAAGGCATGCAGGAGGCAGGGTGCTTGTGATTTAAATCAAAGAAAAGTTCAAAGACATGAAATGCCTGCATGGGTCTGTGTGCCTTGGGTTCTGGGAGAGCTCATCCCGGGGTACATTTGATGGAGCTGTCTTGTACACTGCAGTCTAGCACTTGCTTTTGATGCCTGCTAAATACTGAAGTGGGTTTTGGAATACTTAGAAATTTTTAAATTCCCTACAGCATTGAGGGAAAAAAGAAAATGTTTTACCACTGTGAAGAGAAAATTCCTTTTCCGTAGTAATTGAAAAGAGAATTTGGGATGCTGAAAAGAGAGGGAGAAGAAAAACCCCTTTTGTTTCATATTTTTCCGTATCTATTTTCAAGCAACTTATAAAGAGGGGAAGGTTTTTATGTTTTTTTAAAGATTTTATACCCTGAAATACAGTTATTCTGTGAGATAACAGCATGGATCTAACTTGGTGGCTATCTTTTAGCTAAGACATGTTAATTTTTATCTACAAAACCACTTTATAGTATAATTATGAACTGAGTTAAGGCTTGTGGCTCTTAATCAGTTTCTTCACCATGCATACACATATGTGTAGGAAAAGCAAATACAGAATATGACTTGCTGGGCAGAGCACAGAATTAAAACAAAAAAAAAAAAAAAATTGAGTAGGAGTGTTGTACTTCAAATTCCTGAACTGCTACTGGCATCAGACAGGAATCAGATCAATCCTATGAAACAGTAAACTGCAATATCAAAATCTGATGGGCACATTCTCCCCAAATTCTTACCCCTAATTTCATTGTCCTTCCTTCATTTTGTCTTGATCTGTCCTAATCTTGGATCCAAAACACAATCTTCACCCCATTTTCCAGCTGTGATATTATATTTTATTGTTCTCCGCTTCCTTTGGGGCTCTTTCTTTTCTAATTATCACACTAAGTAGATCTGGCTTTCTTGCTCACAGCTTGATCACTTTTTTCATGTGTGATACCATCTGCCTAATAGGCTTTCTTATCTGGCTTGGGGGGGAGGAGGAGCTGCCATTGTTGATTCTGCTGTGTATCCCCAGGGATCTGAATCCATGTTTTCTTATCATTAAAAAGAAGGAAAAAAAAAAGCCTTCTCATTTTATAGCTGATTTCAGCAACAAGTTTTTTAGCCACATGTAACAGAACATGTTTTTTCTGCAGCAGGTTCATGCAAAGCTCAAAGCCAGTTAAAATATTTTCTGTTCAAATGTTTGCATCCAAGTACATGTATGCCCTGAAAGAAGCAAATTTCCTTCATTCTGTCCACTGGCAGAGTAAAATTCTCACCTAGCCGAGATTAGAATTGATCTGATTGATTTTGCAGGTATTAATAATCCAATCCTGATTATGACAGCAGACCTAATAATTTTAGGATGATTGTTTCTGTTAGACAAATTAGTAATAGAAATTCTCCAAGAAATTAAATACTCAGCTGCCAGTGGGGAGCACAGGTGCCTGGGGCTGAATTGAGATGAGCTTGAACAATCCCAGATCCCTTCTGGAAGAAGGATCCTGCTCTTTGTGTACAAAAAATGCCCATGGCATAAGTGCCAGAATATCACCATCTAATTTATTTACTGTGTGATTCCTTGATTAATCATTTCTTTGCATTCCAGGACACAGAATACCACACAGGACTGGGTTTGTGGATCGAGAGAGCTGTGTGAAAACTAGAGACACAATAACAGCAGAAACAATTTGTTCTGCAAATTTTAGTTTCACAAGAGATCGTCTTGGTGTTTGACTTTAGGAAGGAAGTTACAATTGATACTTGGAGGTAAAGCACAATATAATTCAGTCTGTGACAGAAAACAGGAAAATAATGAAGCAGCATCCTCATTTGTTGAGTCTCACGTCAAAAATTGACACTTGGAAAAGATTATCAAACTTTTTCTCATACTTTATGAAATCCTCACCATCTCAGATTTCATGTCAAAGTCCCTCTTGATTTCTAGAGGACCAAAAATTTATTTGTTTTAAGCCATTATTTGACATGTTGAAACCTTTGCATAAATGGCATTGTGCTTATAGAAAACCTATGTTAAGAATAAGACTGTGACCACCCAGCTTCAAACTGAGGAGCCCTCACTTTTTGCACCTGAGTGTTTTATTTATTGTTATTACACCATAAACACTACCAGACAAAACACCAGATTTACATGTAACATGATGAAATGTCAGTGATTTTTCTAAGTTTACCTCAAGAAGTTAGGCCTGAATTTTTGGGACATGTCAAAACACATCTTGAAGGAAACAGCACCTAGAATAATGCCAATTTAGCACATTAATGGACAAGCAGCAAGGCTTTTTGGAAGCCCCCCAGCAGGTCTGATAGATGGGGTAAGGCCCCCATAATTGTTCAAATATCAGCTCTGCGGCATCTGCCTCCCAGGGCCTGGCTTTGATTAGGGTCATAACACAGGTTAAGATTAATCCCTTACCTTTGACTATGTGCAGTGTCATCATTTCCTGTTTCACTTGATGCTTCCACGTTGGAAGAAATCCACTTACCACCCTTGGCACTGAAAAGCCAAAGTTACTCTGTTGTCACAGCTATTTAACCCCAAATCAGTGGGCACATACCTAAGGACAGGCAGGGTGATATAGAGAGCACAGGGCTGGACCACAGCAGAAGCTGGTGAAGATGCTCGTGCCCCTGAAGTGGGAATGCAGCTGTATTCCTGTCATCTGAGTGCACTGCAGTCACCTGAGCTCAGCTGAAATATGCTCAGTGCACTGCAAACTATTCTGTCACCTGCACAATGCCAGCCCAGCTAATACACAGGGAACCTGGGCACAGCCACAAACACATTAATTGTGCTGGTAGCCCTTTTTACAGATCCATACTGCTCCTCTGCACTAACCTGGGTGCGATGCAGCAGAAGCCAGTAAGTCTCAGTTATTCGTTAGTGCTGTCATCAGAGGTCCCGTGCACAGCTCCATTTTCATTACTGCTGCTTTATTTGGTATCTCTGTGCATATTGGATAGACTCTCATGAGCGTTCTGCTACACTTGACTGAATTATTTGACTTTTCACGCGTATTTCTTAAGGAACTACAGTCTGACACAATTCAATACCTCTTACCTGGGGGTTAGCCTGAGTACGTGTGAAAGCCATTCCTTCCTTTAGCTTTAATTTAAAGGAGCCTGATAATTTTGGAACTGCACAGGGAGTGGGACATCTGATAGGATATACAGCAGATGTTCAAAGACTGGACACCCAGATTTATACAAATTTATGGTCAGGCCCACATGAGTCTTGAATTTATCCACCATCAAGCCAGAAATATTCTACTCTGTGGAAGAAAAAAAAAAAAAACAACAAAAACCAGTGCTTTTCTGTCTCATCAGGAAGATTGGCCTAAACTTTTATCCCTAAAGTAGGCAGGGATAAAATAAAGTTATAATGAAACCATAAGAGGAAAAAAGAACACAAGTACTTTAAAAATAATAATTTTAGAAAATAGGCAATGGAGAAAAGAAATGCAAGAACCAGATTATCAGCATCTATAAAGACAGTATGGCTAAAATAATATTGAAAGTTTCAACAAAGAAGAAACTGCAGAGAAGTTACATCAGGTTCTAAGATCTTGAAGGAATATCTGCTGAAAAGCTAAAATTAGTATCCTCAGAGCCTACATTTCAGATTAGTTTTCTTAGATGCTTTTCTAACCCAGAGATAGGTGGTCAACTTTGTGATTTAGACTTAGAGAGGTGAAGGATTTGAGACAGCATTATTAAACCCACATCATTCATTTAAACATTTCTAATTATCTTAATGATAATGAATGGGAAAGAGAAAATAATCAAAGACATTATAACTCTATGGTATCTCTTTAGAACATATTCAAAAATAAAAACATACTTGATGTTTAAGTTTGTTTTGATAGAAGTAATTAAGTGCTGACTTTTTTTTATTTAGTTTTTTGTGATTTTAATATTTATTCATGTAAGTTAATGAGCTGTCCAATCTAAGAGTCCCAGAATTAAGTGTCAAACAACACCAGCAGCCTAAAAGCATTATTGGCTTGCAGAGTGAAAGAGCACACACAGCTATGAGCTATACACTCAAGCATTTTTCTGGCAGGATTATAAGGATCATCACTTCTGTGCCAGGAACAGGTTGCCACACAGACCTGCAGGTTTTAAAATCTGTCTTAGAGTCTGGAACACAGACTCTAATTTTAGTTCTGGCATTACTTGTGAGTGGGGTGCTGGTTGGACTCAATGATTTTCCAGGTCTTTTCCAAACCTAATGATTCTCTGATAGCATCACATTCCCCTTTCCAGAGGAAGTATTGCATTACAAGGCAGACAGACATTAGAAAAGGTTTCACCAGTAAGCGCAGAAGTGGTGTCATCCAAGAACTTTCCTGAGGAAAAAGTTATTATTATTTAAAGTAGAAAGGATGAATATAAAATGTGTTTATTCTGTCCCTTGATTGTATCTAAGCAGATTGTTAAAAAAAAAAAAAAAAAAGCTATAAAAAGCTGTTTAAATTCCATTCAGTTTATGGACTAAATGGAAGAGTTACTGCTGTTTAGTTTCTTCGAATATTCTATATATTACAGGTATTTTGATCTGCTAGAGGGCCCCACCTGCCAGAATCTCCATCACACACAAATGGTAGATGTGCAGTGTTACCATAGAGATGGGACAGCACCACAGACAAAGCCATATAATCATGTAAGTGTCCCAAGTGAAGGCCCACTAACTATGCATGGGAAACCAGCAGGCTGGGGTCACTTCCTGCAAGGATGAGGGGATTGCCTGGAAAATTGCTGTTCCTGTTGTCTGCAGGGTTCACAGTGACTGACTCTGAGACAAACAGGAAAAAAGAAGAAAACCTTCACTGAGACTCCCTGCAGAGGATGCAATGGATAAGGTGGAGAAAAGCAGTCTATGTAAGGGAAGCAAATAAAAAGAGTAGAAGAAGCAAAAAGAGACTAATTTGAAGAATGAGAGACTGAAGAAATTGTGAGTGAAGTAGAATCAAGAACTGAAGGGAGGGTGGAGGACAAGAAGCTTAATGACAGAAAATGCAGAGAAAATGGACTCAAATGGGAAAGAGAAAAATGGGAAGCAGTGCAGAAAAGTGAACAGAAAGAGCAAAAGCAGAGATGAGGATGACAAGGAGAAAATCCTCAGGAAAAAAATGATAGCAAATGAAGTAATGAGAAAGAAAATAGAGGAGGAAATGCCAAGCTGAAACAGAGACCAGCTGAAACTGCAGAAGCTACCTATCCCATAATTTGAAGTATAAACCTCAGATATGTTTTATCTTTAAAATATTAATAATGAAGCAATATTGTATCACGGTATCATTTTTTCAAAGTCCACTAATATTAATAACGCACTAAGGGGAGCTTGCAAAATCGAACCACACTTTTTATTTCTGGAAAATGGTCATCCATTTTTTATGTAGGATTTGCCCATGTCTCTCAGTTTTATGGAGTTTGCTCATGGATGTTTCATCACCAGGAAAAAAAAAACAAACCTACAAGCAAAATCTAGGTCTGAGATTCAAACCCTGAAGCCATGTTCAGATAGTTGGTACCTGGCCAGCTTTTCAGATATCTGAAGGATCCTAATAGAAACTGATAACAGGAACAGAAATTTTGAAATTTTGTTTGCTTATTTAAATGTTCAGATAAAACACATGGGCTATTTAGGGTGTTTGTTTCCTTTTTTCCTAAATTCAGGTTTAAACTTTGTGTGACTTAGTGAGGACAAAACAACACTGATAATTTTTGCATACATAAACAAATATACTAACTTAGCTTTTTTTTGTTAATAAATTTAAACATCTTTTTAACTTTTATCTTAAACAATGACATCTATTCTTATACTTTGGAAAATTATGTAATAATGAGAACATGTTTTAGATTTTCTTTTAGAAGTTTCCTGTGTTTTTTGGGGGGAAAGAAAGGGTTAGAGTTATTTTACTTTTTAGCTTGACAAGACTCAGTCATTTTGTTAGACTAGAGATTTTATCAGCCCTTTTCAGAATTTTCATACCTTTCTAAGGTGTTTCATTATCAAATAGAAGAACAAAAGAAGACTTTTTTAAAGAATTAAAACAGTCTGAAATTGTAGTTAGCATACATTTTAAACACAGTAGCAAAACTAAAATCAGTAATCAATTTACTGGATTTTACTTAACCCAGGTCATTTACTTAAAAAACTAAAAAATGTATGAGATTAAATAGCCCATAGCTGCCCAAATTTAAAAAAAAAAAAAGGCCCTTCTATTATTTCTGCCAGAAAGATATTTTTGTTTACAGCAATGATTTATTCTTGTTTTGACACACCACAGTGTGAAAATTAAGTCCGGAATAGCCAACTGTCCTGGGATGATTTTCTGCTCTGTATTTACCTATCATCTGCTTATGCCCAGGAATGGGTCCTGTAACTTTAAGCTGGAAAGGGAAGCAGCCAGGGAACTCCAGCATGGTTTGCAATTTTTGCACAGTTTTCAGTAAACTGAACTTGTTTGCAGTCCAGACTTTATACTCAAAAGCATGGATTTGCTGTTGTTCCATTTTTATCTTGTTATAGTCTCATTAAAAAAAAACCTAAAAAAATTAAAATATTAGGCCTAAGCGACAAGTAATTTTCCATGGGTATGAAAATAAATTGCCAGAAGAAAAATCAGCCTAAAAAAAATACATAAGTCTTTTTGTAATGTTAATTATCTTACTAGTAACATAACCTCTGTCAAATTCCCAAAGAGAATATAGTGATAATGAAGGTCTGACCTTCTGCTTGTATAAGCAGATATGCAATAGCAATATTCCTTTTCTCCCATACCTATCACTTTAATGTTTATAATTGAAAATACATTCACCCATTTAAAGAATGTGGTTATATAATTAAAGGTTGAATGAAAAGCCTTATAGAAAGACAGTACATCAGTAACATAGTTGTCATTGCAATTCCCTGTGAATAAAATTCATTGCAAAGCATAAATTAATTTGTAACCACTGTAATCACCGGCATCCCAAGGAAATCACAAATATGCTGGGCAGAATTAACAAGTTTGGAAGACATAGTAACCATGTTAGCAGCCTTGTTATTCCATTAACTTGTCTGCAGAAAGAAATTATGTGAATATCTAAAAAGACCTTAGTGATCTGAATTTTACCTACTAACAGGGTATAAGGATAGGATTTACTCAAAGTTTACGTGTGAACAACAGGTTGTTTTGAAGAATGATAATTCTGCTTAAAATAGCCTTTAAACTTTTAAGCACACACTAAATATTTTGAAAATCTTCTTACAGAACCTGCTGGTGTTCCATGCAAAGAAAATACATTTTTAAGTGTCACATTAACTATGTGTAGTGTATTGATCTGTTTACATGAAAGGGGTTAAAGTCTACACAGGCAAACATAAATACTCATTTCAGCTTTTGGGAAGGCAAACGCAGACACTCTTGCTGAGAGATGAAACACTGATTTCCAAGGTATTTACCTGAAATACTCTGATACGAGTTCAAACTCTCAAGAACATAAGAAACAGGCTGAAATTGACTTTCCCCTGGTTTAAGCAAGCACATCAAATGTTTTCTTCTGCAGTCCTATGGCAGAACTAATGTTGCAACAAGCTAAATTCCCAGCGCCTATATTTTCCTGTCTTATTGCTCTGAGAATTTGAAAGCTGCTTTTAATTTTGCTCGTAAATTCATGTATGCTGAGGGTATCCCTGTTTGTCTTTTGACAAGTGCTATCTGTTAGCTGAGAGGGTTTTCCCCCTGCTCCATGCTTGTCTTTTATCCATTTAAACACTGCTTTTATTTTGCCAGGACCTTTCTTTGTCCCTGTAAGCAAGGCTCCCGCTTCCCCAATCACTCCGTTACACCTTCACTTAATCTTCCAGAACACAGGCAGCAAGAATTGCACATGGTGTTGCAAGAGATATCTCTCCTGTCTCCTGCATAAAAGAGCAAAAAAGGCTCTATTTATGCTGGAAATGGCTCACTCAGTGCAACTTCCACAACATCAATACTGTCAGGGAAACAATCTCCCCTTGCTTCCAGGGACTTCAATCTAGACATTGGGATTTCTGGTGAAGGGCTCCAAACGCTGGGCAAAACAATGCCAGTGACCTCAGAGGGTTTTGGGGACAAACTCCTGAATCCTGTGCTGTTTTCTTCATCTCAGCTTTTTTTTTCCTGCCCTCTGAAACTGTAGAGACCAGCATTCATCTCATTCTTTTAAGTACAGGGGTTTTTTTCCACCACTCAGTACCCTGGTGCTGCTGAAGCTTCCCTGAACTTGGAACATGTCTATGTGCTACTTCTATACCCTGTTCATGCCATATGTCTCATACCATGCTAATTCCTATGATTACATCTGATTTCCTATGTATTGTACTCCCAAGATATTAAAATTCAAATTAGTTCTCCACAAGTTTGCCTTGTTTTCTTATTCCTTATTTGTTTCTATACTCTGATGCCACTCCACATCTTTCTATTGTAGTACAAAACCAATAAATCTGATGAGACAGGAGAATGTATTTTATTTTCTCCTAGTCTGAAGGAATTTTTTTGCAACATCTCTACATCTTGCATGCTTAGTTTTTTAATATGAGAAAAATTGGTGTTACCTGCAAGAACTCTGTTCTTGAAGAATTACGTTGAAGAACTGTTCCTTCAAATGTCTCCGCTGGATGCAGATACCAAAGAATTCTGAGCTGAACACATTGCACCACGAAATTCTTATGCAATAATATAAAATGTTATGAGCTAAAAAATCCACATTTTCCTCAATTTATATACATCTATGTATAGATCTGTAAATATATGTATAAATGTGGAATACTGAACCGTCAATTTTCATTCAGAAGCTTCTAGATTTGCTATTTCTTCACAGTGATATCAGCTAAGGGAGACTTTTCTGTTTGGCACACTGAATTTATTTTATAATGTTTATTTATAGCTTGAGAGTCAAAAAGGGTTATGCTGTTAACTGCCTATGGCTTCATATTTGTCTCACACTAGTTAATTAAAAGTAAAACCTAAAGCTTACAGAGCTCTTCAGAATCCACTATAATCATTCACTAGAAAATGGTTATTGGGAGAAATCGTATTTTCTCCCAAGAAATCAGTATGCAACACTTGCGCTTCTGTGAGACAAAAAGATGTTTCATGGTGTGGTGGTGGCAGCAGGAAAATCTCATTAATCAGAGCAAAGCAGGTGTTTTATAGCCACTGGCTTCTAAAACTCCTTCCCCCTAAGAATACTGGAAATTACGTTGGAGCTGACAGATCCCTTCCGGGCACGGAATGAAAGAGGACAGGGAATGCCCAACTCCTCCAGCGTCACCTGTCCCCTGCTTCCTGGAACAGCTTTGAAATGAGAAAAAAAGCAGGGCAATTCTAGAACAGATAAAACTTTTCACTTCCTGAGCAAATACTCTAAACATTATGAAATCTGATAAAGACTACTTTACATGCATAAACTCTGTGTTTTTATAAACACAACCGCCACATTTTCTTAGGCATGGTGCCATTTTAAAGGGAAGTGTGGTACATGGTTATAGCTGCGGATATCACATAGAGAAGGTTGGGATCAGTTTTGGCTCAGGTGTCCAGGAGAGAGGGTAAGCTACACAATTTTAAAAAAACATTTGTATTTTAGTTTCTCAGCTTATGGAGATTGCAGGGCTGGGCCATATGAGCAAACCCACACCTTTGATCACGAACAGTGACCCTGGCCAAGGATTTGCACTCCCTGGGATCCTGCTTCCAGCTGAGAGCAGCAGATATTGCTGAAGGATCCTCCTGAGTGTGGTGCCCAGCACCTGCAGATAAACTGCCCCATCATGAGCCTGGCCTGGACTAGACCTCCAAGTTGCTTAATTCTCAGCCTCAGGTACCTGTAAGGTCACGATGTCTGAAGCTTTCAGTGCCTAGCACTGGGGAGTAGGCGTTGGGAGATATTTTACTTTTAACAGGTTTCCACACACAAAAATGATCTGTGCTTCACGGAGCAGTCTCTTTCTCATGAAAGAAAGGAAGCTGCAGGGCATAAAATGTTCTGCTGCTTTGAGAACTTACAAAGAGTGGTTTCCTGCAGGTGATCATTTTTGGCGGAGTTGTGGCCGCTGCACAAGAAGCAGAAACATTTCCCCAGCCAAAGCTCAGGCTTTTTACTGTATGAATCAATCTCTCTCCCGCCTCCTTTATATTTTACTGTAAATGTATATTTATATGTGCTTTATCCATATCTCCAGCATTCCCCAGCATTATGATTTTTAGAGAGCCTCATTAGATGGTAGGAAAAAAGGTGCCATACACCCCATCATACTTTAAAGGAGACTTAAATTTCCTTTGTAATTTACCCTAAGAGAAGGATGGATAACAGCAGGGGTATGAAAATTATGGCTGCCTATTTTTCCTAATTATTAGTCATCACAAAAAATTGCTTATAGGCTGAATCATACCTGGCTTTTTCCTCCCCTATTCCCATTCCAGTGTAAATGTAGCATAATGTTTCTGATGCGTAAAAGAGCTGTGTCATTCATCCATGCCTCTCCTACTGTTTATTTTCAAGTTTTTATGTATTTACAGTAAAAGAATAAAATTAAATCTCCAGAAACCTGCTTTGAAAGACCATTCTCACAGCAGTCTGAATAAATGATCTGAATCACATGCAGCATTTCATAACTCGGTAAGAGATGAAAAACAATAAAACTGATAAGAAAGCCGAGAATCCTAGGAACATTGGTGGAATTTTGCACATTGATGTTACTCGGTTTAAAAGGAGTGACATTTTTATCTGGGCAGCAAGGTTCAGTCAATTTATGCCAGCGGATTTTTCTGCCTTCTTAAACAGGGACAAAAGTTTGAATTTAAGCTGTGACTCAGGTATGACAAACAACACACTGCAGACTGAGTCTACTGCAGGGTGTTAGAAGATCTAAATTTTGATACAATAGGATCAATTTCACTAGTTAGACAGAAGTAACTTTCTGCATCAAAAATGTGAAGAAAAAGAGAGAGAGAGAAGAAATCACACTGAGAATTACTTCCTTTCTGAAATGATCACTGGAATCTTGGAAAAATACAAGCAGCTCTGTCCAAAGGATAGTCCATAATGGGTTTGAGGTTCACAGGCACATTTTCTTCATGTTCAAAAAGAAATCAAAGAGAAAGAAAAGAAAAAGAATGTAGTAAAAAAACTGTACAGCTGCATACATCCTAGGAAAGCTATTTAGAAAGCCATGGTAAATTACTCTGAAATACTGGGATTATTTCTTTCTTCAGGATAAGAACAATTGTCTTTTGGAGGGCATTTTAAAAAGACAGTAGTTAACAACACTGGATTTGACAGATAATGGAAACATGATGTTCCCTGCACTTCCCTAAAGGTGACCCCTTCACCAACCATCTGTAAAGTACAGTCAATTTGTTTAAAATATGCTGCAAGTAATACCATAAGGAACTCTGAATATGGGAGTGAATAAGGAGTCAATGCAATTGAGACATTAGATTAATTTCAGAACATTATTCTGCAAACCAAGAAAGTCAGGAGATTAGTGGCAGAAAACGGAATGTTTTGTTTTGTTCTTAGGTTTTGCCTCGATTTTTATCCGAGACAAAACACTCCTTTAAATATGTATTTACTCAATTACAGAATTGGCTCTGGACTACAGTGTATTAAAAATTTATTGGAAAAATATGTGTGTGTTGGAAATGGAAATAGAAAGCTAAACAGACTTATTCTGTGTTTACATTGCTGCAGCTGATGATGCATGCACGTATTGAGCACACAAAAAGATTAAAGGAAAAGGGGAATTTCTTTCACATATAATACATAAATAAACTTGTAAATACTGAAATAAAGTAAGTATTATAGCCAAATATGCAAATATAGAGGAATTTCTGATTGTAAGGCTTAAAACTATTCTTTCATGTCTGTAATTTCACCACTCTAATAAAGTTTGCTCACAAACTATCAAGTGTTTGAGGGCAAACACACAGGAGTGTTCATGGGGAAAATAGACGGACTTCTGGGTCCTTTTACGTGCACCTGTATGCACACAGATTATACAGAAGTTTGTGTATAAATAGAGACAGATACTGCTATGGCACTCAATGAGCTGTTAAAAACAGGTCTGGTTTAAGAGTTATCTCTAGAATACTTTCTTAATATTCCTGCTCTACAGTCTGAGGTACAGGTTTTTCCTGTACTACTGCTTGTAAAACTATGGTATGTACCAGAGCAAGGTGGTAGATGTCAGCACTAAAATGTCTGATAATTCTATAAACCTGTTCATAAATAAGTTAGCATTGATAAATAAAAATAGAATAAACCAAAATAACAATACTAATGATGGTAGTCATAACCATTAAAAAAACCCTCATCTGGAATAGATTTCTTAAATGTTTTGGAGCTAGAAGACAAAAATCTATTGATGGTATAACAGAAAAGCATAATCTAAGAAATTGACAGCAAATTCTTGTTTACAGAAAAAAATATCATGATTTCTTGCAATTACCTAATGAAGAGCATTTTAAAATGTTCTAAAACCATGAAACAATAAAGCATAAATGTTCAATAGATAAAAGAAGGAAGCATTAATAGAATGCTGGTATAGGAACCCCAGGAAGCTGCAGTAGGTGTCTGAAGCAGTTGATGATTTTCTAAAGAACAAAGAGAATGCGAGGGGCTGTTAATAAGTCTTTCAAGAGAGCTGGACTTGAGCCACAGAGTGCTTGGTCTGCAAATACCATGTTTAAAAATCAATCCTTTGCTTCACAGGAAGCCAATGTACTTTTGTCAAAATTAGAGCAACATGAACATCTGTCCTGGAGCCAGTTAACCATCTCACTGCTTGCCCTCTTCTGTTTATCCCCTTCCTCCCATAAGCAGAAGAGAATAAAATTATAAACATCCACAGAAACCCAAAGGTTAATACATTTGCAGCAGTATGAGGGTATCGCACACTTTAGGATTAGTGAGAAAATTCAGGCAGCCATCAGTGCAAGACAGAACTTGAGGATACAGGGTCTCAGAGCAGAAACTGAAGCCCAAACAAAGTTACAAGCATTGAAAACTGTTGAGGATAAATAGGACAAGACCAACATGGGATGTCATTTCACATCTTCAAGGTTACCTTTCAAAATAATTCAAACGTGCTTTTAGGAAGCACAACTAACAGATGTTGATGATAGCATTTAATTTTCAGTCTCTGCCTTCAGTTAGATTTTTTTTCTCCAGACACGGATTTTGAGAGAAAATGTTTTGTTGTTATTATTTTTCTAGTCACAGAAAAAATAAAATTGGGAGGGGGGAAAATAAAATAAATATACCAGGAGGATTTTTTACTTTCAGTCTATTTCTATACAGAGCCATCATTATCCAAGGATTAAGCAGCCACTGCTACAACCATTGTTCCATGAATGACTCCTCCCTTTCTGGAGGAGCTCTCGTGTGGATGCAGGTGACTTGATCAAGTCCAGCTCTGCCTTCTGATTTTTCCCCTGGAGACCACCTGCCCAGGTGCTTGCATTTGACTGTAATTCCCTCCAACTGCACTGCTGCTTGCTTCCCTGGGGCAGGATTTCGCCTTAGCTATTGACAGAACCATTTTGATGCAATGTAAAAAATCTCATGACAGTGTCACTTAAGAGGGAGAGAGAGATGCAAGTGAAATATTCCTACAGCAAAGCTGTCACGCTCAGGACTGGAATAGACTGGAAAGCTGCTCCCTGCCTGAACCTCACCCTGCTAACAGGTCTCCAAATCCTACAGCAAGCTGCAGATTAAATAGCTAGCCTCGGAGGAGCAGCCCCATCATGAATATTGTGTAACACTGGGCACCCAAGCGGAAGAGATGAGAGGTTTCATCTCAAATCCACATCAAATTCTTATGCAGCACTGCCTGGCACAAAGTAAAGCTTGCAACAGGCACTGCCACATCCACCAAAGGCACTTATGGTTACCATTGTCCAACCTTTGTCAAGGTTTGTAAAAAACTCCACAAACCCTCACACACCTGGAATTTCCTCTGTTAGGAAATTGTCAGTGCTGTGTTATGTGGCAGGTTTCATCTCGGGTTAAAAAAGGGATTGGAAGCTCTTAGGATAAAATAAACACACTGCAAGAATAAAATCCTTGTATGAGAAAAAAAAAACAACAAAGCAAATAAAAATATAAAACAAGTAAAATAAAACCACAAACAAAACCCAAAACAAAACAGAAAATAAAAAAGCCCAAAGAAATAAGAATTATAAGAACTGGCTTACTCAGCTGCCCCTTGAAGCTAAGAATAGCCAGATGAAAGAAATTCATGGAGGTGCAAGATCAAGATTAATCTAACCATCGTTTTCAATTTCAGTTCCCGTTTGCTGCTTTTAAGTAGCTGGGTTTTTGTTCTTTTTCAAGAACATGAAGAGAATAACGAAACTGAACATGGATTTTGGTAGTTTGCACAACACTTTTTTCTCACTGGAGGGACAGAAATGCAATTAGAGTACTGAAAACCATCAAACCCCATTTCCTGCCATGCACACTTGGTAAATAATCCTGTTCAGGACACTGATCACAGGTCTTTCTCCTGTGGAAATCAGCTTCTGTTCTCTTGCCTATGCACCAACTCTTTCTGAGTAATAAAGGAAGCCAAAGAAACAAAGAAGGTGAAAATATAGATCCCTTGACTGCTTTAACATAATTGTGTTTTCTTATGGTAAGACACAGTATTTTCATTTTTTCCCTGGGTGGTGGCTCATTAATCATTTTAGTGTCCTCTTCCTAAGCTAAAATTCATCCTTAGAACCCACCTTGTGGGAGAGTCTCAGAACTCTAAATCTTGGTGCATTAGGGGTCAATAATAAATGATATTAATTTTTCCTCTACACACAACTAAAGGGCACTTTAATAAGTAAAGAAGGCAATAAACAAGACTGAAAGGAATGTGATTATGACAACTTGTCATGGAATATTAAATAATGTAGCATTGATATAATTAAGGATCGGAGATAGGGATACATCAAAATAACTTATGCTAATTATTTCATTTGAGAGTTAAGAAATATTGCATATGTAGCTAGACCCATATTTGTGTCCTTATTTACATATTTATAGCATTTTAACTGTAGCGGGACAATGGCTATTTCCATTTTGCTCCTTACAGAGCCTCCCTGCAGTGCTAATCAAATCCTGACATCTGACTCTAACACTAAGAGTTTTAAGATAATTAAGCACTTTAACCTAATGAACTTGCATTTTAATCCACTGTATTTGTTTAGAGAAAGCCCAGGAGGCTAGTAATGAGATATAGAGTTTTACACACGTTTATGGTAAACACTCAGATTAAGCTCAGCTCAGGAGCAAGACAGATCTGAAATTTCATCTTTGGTTGCAGCACAGCAAAGTGATGGCAGAGTACATCACACCAGATTAGATTTGTCCTGCTCTGATAAAATGCATCAGTTGTTTCAATACAATGCCTGAATATGGCTCCCTAAACCAAAAACTCCACTGTGATTTGATGCCTTGGAGAGGCTACCTAGAAGAGAGGCCATACAAGATTAAGAGAATAAAATGGGTATTTATCGAAGGGCCTTCAATAGGCACACCTCGGGCAGTCAAAAGCCTTCTCTGGGAGAGGCTACACCCAAGATGGACCCCCGGTCATGAGTTTTCTACACTTTTATAAGTTTTGATCAATTTACATATCAGGGTTAATTGTCCAATTACAGTTTCAGGTAATGATGTAATTTACGCCACATTCGTCCCTCTTTTAGAGCCTTAGTTTACATATTTTGGGGCCTGGAACAACAAGGTGTCCTTGAGTCCAAGCCTAGAGAGGATTTGCTATGTCTGACTAGAATGGGAGAACAGGAGCTCACAGACCATATGGAGCTTTAGAGTTACACTAAACCAGTACAGGATCTGAAAATAAAAAGCTAAATCTTAAGGCATCAGATTGACTTCAACTGATGCTTGCAGCAGGCCAAATCCTGAATGGAAATGGAATTTTGTGGCTGTGGCTGTGCCAAGAAAAGGGTAAGCCATTTCCAATGGAAAGGGAAAAGGGAAGATTGCCACTGCACCGGCTGTGTCTGTGGCCGTCAGTCCCAATGCTGTTTTAGCAGCCCTGCATTCCTCTACACAGAACAATCACGCCAAGGGCCAGAGGCAGGGCTCTGGCATGCTGAAATCCACGTTAGTGGGCAGCAAGCAGGTAAGGAATTCCACAGGGAAATGCATTGTCTGCCTGTTCACAGGAAGCCTCACCAGGGGACGGGGCTACAAGCTGGCTGTTTCCTCAGCTTCATGCAGGTTTATGTCTCCAAAAGGCAAAACAGTTCCAGGAAAGAGATGCTGTCCTGGGGTCATTTTATGCTGTGTATTTCCCTATCGTCTGCTTATGCCTAGGAATGGGTCCTGCAACTTTAAGCTGAGAAGGGAAACAGACAGGGGAAGTCTGGCACAGTTTTTAAACTTCTCCAGGTACTGTATTGTTGCAGAATTAATGTACATTTCTCACTAGCCTGTTAGTTAGGAAAGGAGGTTTTCCTCTCT
>VYZT01016102.1:2303-17963 GCA_013400735.1 Pomatostomus ruficeps
CATAATAAAGGAGTATTTCTCTGTTTTATCTGAAACTGTCATTGGATTAAATACATAAACAGGGCACTCCTGGAAGAAGTAGAGATGTGGACATTTGAATTCTGTCAAACAGAAAAGAATAAATGTGGGCCTCCCATGACCTTGTCAAATGCTTTCTAGCTATCACCTTGGTGTACAATGAGTGTGCCCGAACAATCTCCTGCTATGGTCCCTCTGTGATCTGTCACGGGTTTTTTCGACATGCAAGGACTTGTGGCCAAATGCTGTTGGTGTGGTTTTAGAACGCAGGCTTTCTTGGCAGCTTCAGAGGCCTTGGGAAGACTGCCCTTCCCAGAGGAAGACTGAATCCTCCTCAGATTTTGCTGTGAGATAGAGCCCAGGTAAACTGTAGCTTTTAGCCTGGACACTGCTTTGGTTTCCTGGGAGCCTTCAGCGAAAAAAGTTGTGACATTTTCACAGCTGGGGGCAGCTCCATTAGCATTTTCAATCATTTTTCAATTTACTTTATGTGACTAGTGCCTCATTTTGAAACCTGATCTCAAGTGCTATGCATCTGGACTTTGGACAAAGAAGGACAACCATGTTGAGAGTCACAAATCTGAGAAGCAAATGGAGAAAGAAAATAAGAGTGTTAGGTAGTAAACACAGAGCTAACAGATAACATTAGGTGCATTTCAGGTCATAAGTTATGGTTTAACTCTCTTGTATAAACCATCAATTCTAAATACTCCTTTGCACATGTTATGTTTGAGACAAAAACCTCGTAATTTGCCCAGGCTACTAAACTGCATCTAGAAAGGAACAAGTAAAATCGGAGAATGCTGGGTTTTGTCAATACAATCCATGCACAGCTGCAAGCTATTCCCTTTGCAACTTTGACAGAACATCAACCACAGCCATTCTGTAGCTTTAGGATGATAAATCAGAGGGGCCTATGGAAAGAATGGACATCAGTAAGATGCAGAAAATAACAAATGAGTTCCCCTTTTAACTTTCACGTTGAAATGTTCAGTGTCTTGTGCCCCAAAGCTACATAATAAGGAAAAGAAACTTTCAAAGAGCTTTCAAAGTTTGCAAGGATCACCTCTGTGTATTCCCAGCCAGCGATAAAGCTACAAGTGCTATAGAAAACATGGTTGACTAACAAAGAAAAATGAATGAAATTTAGAATATCTTGTCTCCTAGCAGACTATAGAACCACATAAACCTGACACTTGGACTTCTCACTGGCATTTTATGTGTAGGAATGATTTTTGTCATAGAAACATGGGAGCCAGAGTCAAAAAATGTATGGCTTGTTACAAGGCTTTGTCCTCTGTCAAGGAAATTGCTGATGGCAATAAACTTTTAGGGCTTTTTTTTGATAAGGTAAGTCTCTCAGTCAGGTACAATCATTCCTCATAGTCTCCTAACCCAGCCAAACAAACATATTTCCACCCTAAAAGGGAACACATATCAGATTTTCTTTTACATTCATCCTTTTACCTATAGATAATATATTTTCTACTGTCCAAAATAAAATCTATTCTGTCTTCAGGTGAGGTCTCAAGGTAACTACTTGCGTATCTAATTTTTTGTTTCTTCCAGCATTCTGAGACAGTGCTTTTTAATCATGTAATCCATTAAATGAATCAATCAATTTATTTTTAATAAAAAACTTCAATATAGGAACAAAATATCATAGGGAGGTGCCCCAAACAGCCCAATGACATAATACTTTCTCAATACAGATACACCAAGAAGAAGAAGAAGTAATGTGGAGCCTTGTGCTACTCACAGTCATTCTTAAGTCCCTCTGCAGCATTTTTTTCTTCCTCTTATGGAATATCTGCCTTTGGCATTACAATATTTTTCCCTGCTTGTATCAGTTTTGTCAGATTGATCCTCAGTTTATTTTGTCCTATTCATAAGATTCTCTCTCTCTTTATTTTTATTCTATTGTTTGCATCTTCTTCACAATTTAGCATTGACTGTGAATTTAATTAAACTGTGGTCATTAATGTTCATTTTATATGCCTCACTAACTGAATCCCTCTTCTAGTTCTTAAAGACACTTAAATAAATAAAACCTAATAGAGATCCCTGTGGTACCTCACTAGACACTTTAACCTAGTTTGATACTTCCTATTTAACTGTTTACTAAGCTCCTTTGAACACTCTTCAAACCACAGAAGAGCATGTATATTCAAACCAAACTGAATTAATTTTTTAGTCCAATTTTCATGAGACTCCATATTGAATGCTTTAGCTGAATGCAAATAACTTACATGTCTCACTTTCCCTTTTATCTGCGGAGGTGCTGATTCTTCAACACTTATGATCATGCTTAAATTTAAGCATGTGTTTAAAGCAAATGAAAGTAAACACTACTTGCAGTTAAATGAGTCATGCACGTGCTTGCAAGATGGTGGCTTATTCTCCTACCTCAAAAATGGTTACTGCAAATATGGGGTCTTATTGTACTTCACATTTTTATCTCCAGAAATACAATCCCCCCAAAGTTAAATGCACAGAGCTATATATCACGCCTAAATTCTCAGTGACAGATAAGTCTCAATTTTGCTTAGTAGTATATTTAAGGGGGAAAAAAATAGAAATAGTGCAGTAATAAAGGATAAAACAAGAAACTCACACACCAATAACCAAATATTTTACAAAAACTCATGAAGAAAAAAATAAGAGAAAAAGCATTTGAATAGCATGTACAATTATTCCCATGCAAACTAAACATTAAAACCGATGTTCCTCTATCAGAACGTGCAGCCATGTTCTTGCCAACATTAGTGCTGAAGTTCCCAAAAGTTAGGCCAAAACTTTAAAAGATATATGACAGTGTCAGGCAGGCTTATCATTTACTGTAGACTTCTATAGAAATATTTCCAATTTCTATAGTACTGATTTCTCAGCCCTTTCATTTATAGCATCATGAAAAAAAAGCATTACACACTAGAACAGAAATTTAAATGTATACAATTCCTTTAAATTTAAAATGTGGGAGTAAACTAAAATGTCCAGATTGGATAAAATTAGCTTGCCTTTCAAAGGCAAAATTAGGGGGGAAAAAAGAGAGGATCAGAGCAGGGATTTACTGTGAACAAAACTAGAAAATCATCAACCAATTTACAGTTGACTTTGCAGCCACTGACATCTTTCAATTTCAAAAAGCAAAGTCCAAATTATTCTTGTTCTCCAGCTGCAGATCTGACATCTTCTGCACCAGGACTGACTGATGATGAGCCATATCATGAACACAGTGCCTTTTGTTGCAATAAATGGCTCATGGCAGGGATGCTGGCTGAGATGACGGGTCCCCGTGCATCCTCCATACAGGAGGACTGGTACAAAGCTTTTGAAGTTTCCTATGAATGGAATCCTCATGGAAATGGGTAAAGTAAAATGTTTAGGGATGGTCAAAGAAATGTAAGAATGAGCATGAAGAACATCTGGTGAGAGACACTTTAAAAATCATGTCCTTAAAATCTTAAGTGACCTGGTAAGAAATATTGAATGCATGATACATTTATATACACATCTGGGACAAATACATTTTACTCTAATGGAGGTGAGTAGAAGGCCAATGGTTCTTTCAAACGAACATGTTGAGAAGAAAATTCACACGTAATTTGGAGACTGGCAAAGACACTTCCTCACTTAAAGTCTTAGAGAAAAATTAGACAATTTTAAAAATACGAATCAATGAGGAAGAAAGAAGCAAAGATTATACTACTCTGACAATAATGACAGAAATTACTTTTTTGTCTGTTGACAAGTACCAACTTAATTTTAAATAATCTAGACACATACATCTGCTTACATAAATATATGTGTGCAATTTCATTAGCAGTTGCCTAAGTACTTTATAAGTAGATAATATATTGAGAAGAATATATTATGCTATTTTACTTAAAATTAAATAGGTAAGTTCCTATATATATAATGTTTATTTTTTATGTAAATGTTTTAAATAAAAAAATGTTACCTGATTCAAGTGAACAGAATAAATAACAAAACAGGTTTTATTTAAAATAAATATACTAGGACACCAGAGAAAATTAAGTGCAAGTGGCAGACTCAGGAACTGAACCCAGAAGTGCTAAGTGATGCCAACAGTGATTAGATTGCCTCTGAGAATCAAATAATGGGCAAAACTCTTGGGACATAAATATGAGGAAGGAAACTCTCTAAGAACTTCCTGCCTTAGGTCTCTTTCGTGCCTACAATCCTGCTCCCATTGAGCCTTTCAGCAGCTCCTGTGTCAGCGCTGCTTAGCCATCTTCAGGGATCTTTAAATTTTACCCTGGTACCTTTTGCTTGAGTAATTGTGCTGCTCAGCTCCATTGAGATCAAGATGATGCAGCTTGGAAAAAATCACAAAGATCCTTATCAAAACCGTAACAAAGAAATTATGGTTCTCTGCCCTGTAAACCTGATCACACACCTCCTGAGACAATTGTTTCCACTGAAGTCAAACAACTTCTGCCAAATATTTCAATGGACAATGCAAGCTAAAATTTGCATAGGAGTAAGTGCAAACAATATTTGTTGTAGCAAGAAAACTATGTTATTCAATTTGGTCTTCATTTCTGTCCTGTGTGCTATGAGTTGGAAATTTTACTCTATCCTTTGAGAATCCTATTTTGTGTGGATATAAAATATGGACCTAACCATCCTATGGAACAGTGGAGTGTAATGCAAAATATAAAGTCCAGTTGGCTTGAACTCCCTCTGTATTTCAGGCAACATTATTCACAGGAAATAAAGTGCATTAGTTCAAGTGAATTAGGATTTTTTTTTCACTTTTATGACCATCCTGTATTCTGCTTATATTGTATTGTTTGAGTGAGCAAATGTGAGAAATATTAGCAATAAATGTTTTAATTTTTGTACTATAAATAAATATTTTAAATTACATAAATAATATATAATAAATTACATACTATAAACAAATATCAATATTACATGAATACAGATGTTTCTATGCTTGTTTTATCTGTATAAAACAGCGCATTATTTTCATTCTTAAAAAATAATTGAAGATACATTAGCTAAAATTGTTCACTGTTTGCACATGGAATTACCAATTTCTTTTGATTTTTTTCTTTAGACTTTTTTTTTTTTCAGTTTTTCTAGTAGGAAAGTGGTTCTTGGTAACATCTTTTTCATACTGAAACTTTTGTTTTGTCTTTTCCCCATTTTTTTAAGGGAAAATGTGATGTTGTCTTATCTTTCTATCTTTAAATTTTACTTACGTGATTTCCTCTGTGTCATGCTGGGTTATCAATAGCCCTTCAAGCAGACACCAATCTACACCAATGAAGACTGCACGTTACAATCCAATCCCTTTATATTGTATTTCATTTACTGCACAAACTTAATTATCTGGACTGCTCTATTATCGAATCAGCCCCAAAAGACCAATTTCCCATGTCTTGCACATATTTATAGGGCTTGAAGACTTCCTGAATGTTGTATTATAATGCTAATTAATGTGGTGTTTGATTGTTTAAACAAATCATTTACCCTTTGTTGACAGTTTGTATGGCTAATGAACCCACAGTTTTATAACTTTTGGAGGCTTCTTTCCTAAAGTGTGCTCAAACATCAGAGATGATATAAAAGTATTTCCAAATATGTCTTCTCCTAGCAGATAGGACTGCCTATGTGCTTTGAACAGTGACTGTATGACACGTGCTTAATCTTTAAAAGAGGCCTTGCTTATCAGCAAAGAGCTTGTAGAGATAAGAGGCTAATTCTACTCTATTCCCTGTCAGATGTCACAGAACAGCCACACTTAGGAAATTCAAATCTTAATACAGTTGGAAATTCAAATCTTAATACCTTTGACCAACATCTGCCCCTAATTCTGTCTGCCTCCAGCAAATAATTATGCTGACCAGAAATAAAATAATTTAATTAATCAGTGCAATATCTCCGTTCCACATGCACCTGCATTTTTTCATCATGGTGAAAGTGTGTATTTCCAAATTTTTAGATGGCCAAAAGGGGTCTAATTTCCTCCTAAGATATGGAAAAATATTTGCCACTTCTTACCATGTAAAGTGTAGCTTTTAGGATCAAATACTAAGATAGCAGACATTGGGATAAAACATTTCCTTTCATAGATATATATTATTAACATGAGAGCAAAAGTAACAAACTGAAATTGCAAACAAATGTAGTCCAAAGCAAATGTGGAAAAGGCAGGGTTTTCCCACGTGGTGGTGGGTTTTTTTTTTCCTCCTGTAAATAATGAACCTACCAGAGCATCTAAACACAATTCTCTCTGTTTTCCCAGACTAAATAACTATTTTCACTATCTTCATTGGAAACCTTGCAAAAGAAACAATACATTCCTTCCAAAGCATTTATAAATATTGAAGTAATCCTGTTCAGCCCTGCTACAAAACTCTCAGCTGGGCAGCCATGGTAACATCTCTTTGGTATCTGAAGAACAAGCACCCCTTCCTTCTAAGCAATTCCCAAACAACTCAGTTCAATCCCTCCAGCATCCTTCTACACTGCAGAGTCTTTGTGTCTTCATTTTTCTCATTTGCTTGTGGCACATTGCCTGGAGAGAGCCTTCTGAGAAGTCACAAGATCTTTATAGTCTCAATAGCCCAACACTTAACCTCTTGGGAATGCTCTTGCTTTCAAGTCCTCTGCAAGGTGAGTGAAGAGACAAGAGGCACACACTAACTCAGGGAAAGTCAGGGGGTAGCACCTTTTTCTATTGTTGTTAAACCTCCACTTCACAACAGATAGCATCAGATATAGTATTGTTCTCTGTTATTGCACTGGAGTACTGCTACAATGGCTTTTTTTTTGCGCACGATGATCAAGATTCCTGATTTTAACGGCTGTTGAAGAAGCTTTGAATCATAAAGTGGAGGCCCAAAACACATTGATCAGGTTCTCTTGAAAGGCTTTGGGCTTGGATTTTGGCTTTTCTTTTTTTTCTTTCTTTTTGTAATTTAAACAACAAAGGCAGAAGCTGAGATGCTGGATTCTGAGATGCTCTCAAAAGTTATCTTTTTATTAAAATGAGATAAAAAGCAAAATGTTGTCAGGGAAAGACACAAGTAAAAGAGTAATTCTTAGAGAAAAAAGGTTTTAAGAACAGCTCATGGGACTCTGAAAGATTCTATCTATTCTTTATTTTTCTGTTTTACAATTTAAACCTTCTTTATTTTAATTTTATTCATCTTTGCTTTACCAGGACATTCACTAACTAACTATGCTCAAATCTTCATCACATCAATAGGAAGTCAGTACATGAAATAAAAATACATTATTTTTCCATATTGTAATAACAAGTTAATGCACTGTAGTACATACTCTCTTGTCTTTTTTACATCAACATTACCCTCAAACACTTTACTTGAGGTCTTTGTCATTCTTCCATTGAGATTAATTCTCATAACTAATATTATTGTGCTTCATGGAACCTAAATACTACAATGTACAGCTTGCTTGCTTAGGGAAGAGGTGAGCATGGCTTGTCTTTGCATTGCAATATCTACTCCTGTTTTGAGGACAAAAGTGTTGCATGGCACAACCAGTCACTCCAGTCACTGTCCAGGACAGCAAAATCATCACGTCTCTTTTCCACTTTGCATTATTGTGTTTGTTTGGTTTTTCTCATAAGTAAAAGAAAGTATCCAAACAACAAAACAACCAAGCAAACAAAAAGCCCACCAAGGTTCAGGAGGGGATCATGTGCAGCTGGTTGTCATTCTAACCTGAAATTGTGGATGGGTTTGAGTGTGTTTCATGGGACATAGCTGAGAAGCACCTTAGGACCACATTTTGGGTGTAAGACTTCTGACTTCTTACTATATTGAATGCAGAGGTTTACACTCAGGCAAGTTGAGACCCTAAGATGCCATGCTGCCATGCTGTGCTCTTCTAGATAAATATTCCCCAAGTCAGTCAAGTATAATACTACCCAATTTTGGCTCAAAACAAAAGGAGAAATAATTTTAAACCCACCTTCACTTTGCTATGAATGATGGCACCTAACGTCAAGCTTGTTCCTGCTATATATGACAAAATATAAGAACTAAAAAGCAAATCAAGCAGGAACCAGCAGGGAAGGAATTCACAGAGCTGCTTGTAGTCCAAAGCAGAAGTTTGCCAATCATCTTGGGCTGGGTAGGTCATCCAATTTCATTTTGTGGCTGTTTGAGTTGCTCAAGAAATGTTATTTTGGACAAGGCAAACCATGTCAACAACTTGACAGTGTATAAGACTGCACTTTAGTGCAAGGAAATTTTACAGACACCATCCAATTTATTAGAACATGTGCACCTGCTTTCCTCCTTGCTTTTCCAAGAGGAATAGTCTTCCCCCTAGTGCCAAGACTGTTGAGATGTTTATTTTCTGAAGCTGCAGCCTCTCTAATGGGCAAAAATGTATAACACCAGCCAGCAAAACTGATTTTCCTATGGTAGAAGGAGCATCTGTTGCATTGTCCACCACAGGGATAGTCAAGCATCACGTGTAGGGAAGTTATAGGATGACACACCTAAAGAGTTATACCATACAATGGGTATCAGGGCATTCTAGTCTCAAATGGCTCCACAGTCCAGTCAGATTTCACTATTGGATATCTCTTCTACACTACTCCTTATAAATTCTAACTGAGGCTGAGGATACACAAAGAAGAGAAATAGCCAGTGACTTGCCAAAACCATGATGGCTTTCATGTCTTCCATCCAGACTTTTGCTGGGCTTTCACTTCCTGAATCAGGTAGGCATGATGTAGAATTATCTACTATAACTATACTGAAATTTTGGAGTTTATGATATCATTTTGCTACTGCATTTATTTCTATCACAGTACTGGCAGGAAGTTCCAGTCAGGAGTAGGATCTCAATATGCTAAACCTACATAAACACCTACATAGAAAGATGTAGATATCACCTGAAGAACAATCCAGGGCAAAACTTATCATAGATAGGAAAAGTAGACCTAGCAAGCTGTGTACGGCCAACAATGTGAAAAACTGGAACCAGTCTGCAAGATGGCACTGGTTGATGGTTCCTCTCAGGAGGAAACCGTGGCTGCCAGTTCAGACATCCGGATTGTTGCAGTGCGAACTGCAGGCTGCTGCTGCAGAAAGGTTCTGTTCATAACCAGCTCCTAGACACTGCACCAAACACTCTGAATGGATATGATGCTTATTGGAAAGAGTGCACCTTCTACTTCATTTACCTCTAAGCTGAGAAAGAAGAGTATAATTGAACATGCTTCCCTCTTTGGAGCAATTTGTTTGTGAACACTGTCACCCTGAAAGCAAGCGGTCATAAAAAGACCTGCGTCCTCAACCAGGGAAAGAGTGTGAGCACATTTTTACATAGCCTGTGTACAGGAAATCGTTCACAAACCTTCAAAGGCATTGATGGGGGAAGGGAGGAGGCTGGAATGGCATTCCTTGGGCAAGAGCACGTGAAAGTCTGGGTGGATTAGTGTAATATATTACACAAATGTGACACAAAAATGTTCATGGATTACACTTCCTTCACTGTATCATATTAGCACCTCATCATCCCAGCCTACCACAAACAGATGCTAGCAAGATATGAGAAGAGAGCTAGAATATGCTGAGGTTTCTGTCTCACATTAGTAGTGTGTATAATACTCTGTGATTCCACTTGCCAACATGTGATGCACAAATTACTAATGTATAATCTTTGAAAAGAACCGAAACAAAACAAGACATTAGTACGAAAAGTGTGTTTACAATGTGCTGCAAAAATGAAAACGCGTGCTCTGTGTGGAGAAAATCTATCCCACCTCCTGCAAGATCACAAAGATAGAGTGGAGCATGTTAAAGTTCCTAACTGGTACTCACTAGAAATGCACTGTTCCCTTCCAGTGAGTTTCTTAAGATACTTTTGAGAAAGTCTTAAGGCACTGATTTACTCAAATGGTATTATTTTATCAGGGTTCATATGGTTTTTATTTAACTGGATCTTTTCTTTGCGAGTAAAGTTGGCCTTGGTGTTGAATCCGAGGATACAGAAAAGCATCAGTCACGTGCCAGCCCAAGCTCCAGCAAAGCCTCTAGGAGATCTCGACTCAATAGACTTTCTTCCTCACACAGTCCTATGATTCATTACATATGATGATATTACACATGGACAACAGCATTATTATACTGGCTAATTACCTTTTAAAGGGCCAGAAGGCTATGCAGTTGCACATGCTCAAATTTATACAGTCAAACGTACTTTTGCCCCATGCAGCCTCACTTGCCATTCAGCGATAAAATCCATTAATTATTCCTGTGCATATCTGAAGATGCCTTTTTTTTTCATGAGCAACAGATGAAATTTACAGCTGCTGAAAAAACAGCCTTCCAGATTGCCATCTTAAGTGCTTTACTGCACATGAGTATGTGGGAAATTATTATTATTATTATTAATAATAATAATAAACAACAATGAAATGGACACTATATAAACTGGGTTAAGCTGTGAATCAAAAGTTTATTTTTGTTTGATTTTAATATATTTACATGGGGGAAATAAATATGACAGATAAAATCTCCTTGGCTTTCTCTCTTACAATGGTAATTATGCCAGGCCTTCAGTGCAGTAAGGTTACGATTATATAACCCTGTTTCTGGTTTCCTCTAGACATATGTGGAATATATACATTGCACATAAATTGGCTCAGGCTAATTATTTTTAAATAACATGTATGCTTTTAAAAATAGTAAGCAAAAATGGAACTGCTTAAATCTATTGTGGGTCATGTTTTGTTTTTCCCCAGGCATTAAAAATCTGTCTGATCTTTTCTTGAAAACATTTTTGAGGGGGGCAGGGTAGGGGGAAGATTTCCTCTCAGGTTGAAAACCAGATATGCTTTGCCCTGTTCTGTGTCCATCACAGCCACGGTTCTCCGGTTTGAACAGAATCTCATCTGTTACAACTCAAATATGAAGTTGTAGTCTGAAAGGTTTTTTTTTTTACTCAGGTGATTATAAATAAGGGGTTATAAGGTGTGTTTGGATGCAAACCTGGTTTTATTACTTTGAAAAAACTTGCTTTTCAAACAGCTGAAATATAAGTTTTCCAAAATTTGTTACTTATAACATAAGCCATAGAACATTATTTCACAATGCATTACAAGCATGTTGTGGGAGGAAAACTGTAGCTGCTGGTGGCATAACAGTGAATGAGCACAACGGCGGCATTTCAAGTCCTTGACAGGTACTTTTGTCAGGGACATCAAAGATGCTGGCAACAGCAAAGTCACTACAATCGTGGGGAAGTGCTGGGAAAGGTGTGAAGCACTGATATCTCAGCATCACTGTCACCTACCTGCAGGAATCTGATGCTCCCCAGTGCTTCAAGTAGTGGCTGGACTCCTTCCACAGCTTCTGTAACGCCATTACTGAGGAGCATCTGCTTTTTCCTCAGCTGATTTTGCTCATTATAGCACCCTGTAGCATTGAGGGAAGCTCAAAGAGCACACATTGGCGAAAGAAATTTACACAGAATTGCTAAGAAAAATGAACCCAGTGTGGTGAAGTTTACACATCTAACCATTTGGGCTAAGTAGCTACCCCACCTGGTCATGGTCTAGGAGTAGCCAGAAATCCTAGTTCCCAGTTCTCTGTCCAATCCCAGAGGTCTAATCACTTTACACACTCCTTTGTGTACCTGGTTCCTATCTCACATTTAACATATTTGAAATAATAAAGAGAGAAAAAAATGGTATATTTATGGTATTTAGTTAAATTACATGAACATTAAATAAAAACTGAGAGGGCTCATCACTGTGATTCAGACTCCATTCTCTCTGCCACCCAAAAAAGGTGGGGACCAAGGAGCTCAAGGCACACTGTCAAGTGTGTTCACACTCAAATGGCTTTTTCCTACAGAGAGCTGGATGGGAGGAGTCTGAGTTTTCCTCACATGTTATTTGCTTATTTGATTATCTTTGGTTGACATTATACCAGCTAGTTAATGAATGAATCTGGTTTTATAGCTTTTGCACTTGTGCCTAGAGGTCACCCTATGCATATTTTCACAAATTAGAAAAATAAATAAATTAATTAAACTTATTTTCTACTGGGAAACTGCACACCTGCAATAACAACTATTTTCTCCAATGCATTTAGTTATGCTCTGCCAGAAGGCATTTCTTTCCTCCTTCTTGGCTGAAAAGCCCTTCTAGTCAGCAGGTTGCAACCAGGCGCTATTCAGCAATAATGACTTTATAAACGCTCCTAAGCACAGCTAGCCCTAAGTCACCAGCTACTTCCAAACAACATATTTTAATTCTCTAGCTAAATGAGGCTTCTTTTTCCCTTTGTGTTATGCATACATTTTGCAGATGATGTTTATCTGCCTGAATTCAAGCCACCTGTGCCAGTACAGAAGGAAAGATACCTCCCATGCAGAGGTTCTCGTGCCCTGCTGCCTTCTCACCTGAGGCCCCTTGACCAGGACAGGCAGATGGGCAATGGTGGCCTTTAGTGCAAGGTTTGGAGACTTTATTTTCCAGGGGTTAGGGAGATTAAAGATTAAAGCCCCACTTTCTAAGTTTATTTGTTTGGCTACATCATTCTCAAAAGAATCATGCCCAAGATAATAATGCAGTAGTTCTGATAACAGCTCTTTTGACTTACATTGATATTCATGTCAGAATTGAAATCAATTTAAGATTTGGTTGGGGTTTTTTTACCCTTACACAGCCTCATATTGATTTTGTATATCAGTCTGGTCACATTTTACAGAAAATTGTATGTGAAACATATATTGTATAATAAAACCAATTTTGTGTCTTGTTTTCTACATAATTCCTGAAGCAACTCAGTTATTTTTAAAACTGAGAATTTTGTATATGCTGTGTATATACTCAGCTACACCCTGAGTGAAAGAACACAGTGAGAAACCTTCTCCTAGCTCCTTTATATTTTTTACCATTCTAATTTGCCTTTTGCATTCTTTCTGAGAGATTTAAAATCACAATGATTTCTCCAAATATGTAGCTCAGTCTGGGAAGGAAGAGGATCCATAGCACATTTCTGAGGTGAACAATCATCCAAGATGAAACAGGAACCCCAATACTGACAATTAAGGAGTTAGGAAAATGCATTGTCCTAAATATCAGATCTGTTTGTTAAATAAATTCAAAATATACCTTTGAAAAATTTCAAACATTCTGTAAACTTGTATAATCTGATATTGTTTTATAGAGCAATTTATGAAAAAGAAAAGTCACCTATAAGCACAAGCTGAAATAGTGATCTTTCTTATAGATGGAAAGAAGGTAACTACATGTAGTTTTTTGCCTACTTTTCAAATTTCCTGGAAACCTTTATTATTATTTTTAGCACTATATTTATTTAGTCTCCTTCTGAATAATTGTTCAACAAGGAAATTTTATGAAGCTATACATTAGATCCAGATGAAAAATGGCACTTCCTTAATGCTGATGATTGTTTTGTAAAATTCCTTTAAAAGTGTACTCCTATGTGATTTTCCTTCCTTCCTTCCTTCCTTCCTTCCTTCCTTCCTTCCTTCCTTCCTTCCTTCCTTCTTTTAAAAATCTGTAAGTATATTTGTTACTATCAAGGGACTTTCATGATTAATACACATTATTCGTATTCCCTAAACACAGATTTGACTAATATGCTCTATACTCACTGCCATCACACTTATAAATGTATATTAACTGAATGCAATTTAAAAGAAAAATATTCCTAATCTTTTCAAAAAAAGAGGAAATAACTGGTAATAATGGCAGTATTTGGTATATTTCACCTCTTTTTCTAAATGCAGAGTTTCTCTGTTAAATAATTTTAATAAACTTTGTTTGATCCATAATGTAGTAATATTCATTTGCACTGTGGCATATCTGAACAATGTCATTACTGATTATTGGTCTTTTACATGACACTACTTTTGTCCTGTCACTACATAACTCTTGAGCTCACAGAAATGAAATTAATTTTCCATTGTAAAGAAACACACTAGCTTTTCTTTTTTTTTTTTTCTTTTCATGAGCAAACTAAGCTGTACAAATGTTCACAAAAAGCCAAAGCAATAGGGGGATAAAAGCAGATGAAGACAATTCATTTGAAAATCAAAGCAGTGCTCACAGAAATATGTTGGCAGGATTCACCCAGTTTTATTTCAGAGTTGTTTAAACACTGTATAGAGCAGAAGAGAAACGAGAGTAATGGTTTCTCCTGGAATCAGTTCAATCAATAAATCTGTCTCTTTTTTCCCCTAGATCATTTAATTACCACTGGGGAAAAAAAAAAAAAAAAAGCAGGGGGAATTAAGTCACAAAATAACCATTCATATAATATGATGGATCTAATTGAAGCCTTTGTAAGTGATCAGATCCTGGGGTAAGGCTGAACCAGCCTCATCCCACCCAGTTGTATGCTGGCAGGGTGCACTGCACTGGCTGCTGACTTTGGATGAGAGTTTCGGCACAAAGACTGAATTTTCTTGCCTATGTGGCTAAAACCAGATGCCATGCAGCCAGTTAGATTTGGCAGTGGTGGCTGGGTGTCCTGTAGAGGAAGGGGCACCCCCATGCTGGGAAGGAGGCCTGGGCCAAGCTGGTGTCTTTGGCACAGCTGCACTCAGCGCCAGAGGAGAACCTGGGCCCACCTGCACCCAGGGAATGCTTCCTCACTGGAAATTCACACTCTCCTGTGTTTCTTTTCCTGTATCTTGCTGCTGCGTGGTTCCTGTCCAACCTGGCAGCAGGCCTCGGGCCCCCTCTCCTGCAGGAGGTAGAAGGCACTCAAAGACCAGCCTCTCCCAGGCTGGGCTTGTTTTTGTACTGGTACCATTGCCCTCCCAGAGCTCTCAGGCACTTTGCTCCCAACTGCCCTTCTGGGCCAGGGTAAAGGGAAGGTGTCGTGAGGGGATGCAGATGTGCCCCAAGGAGCAGGGCAGGGCAGGCAGCACCATACCCTGAGCAGCTCTCCCACAGCCACCTTTCTTGCCTTTCACCATGGTCAGCAACACACCCTATCTTTGGTTTGGGTTTTTTCCCCCCACCCTGTCATAGTATGAAACTCCAAGGTGTTATTAAACTCGAGAGTCCCAAGAAAGTGCAGACACCCAGAGCTCACTCACACGAATGGTGTGTGCTGCATGAAACTGGGGGAGAAGTTCCTAGCCCCAGCAGCAGGGCTATACTGGGGCAGGTGCCTGCCAGGGGCAATGCTGGGGCAAGGCCAGGAGCAATAGTGGGGAAGGAGAAGCTTGATGTGCTCTCCTCCCCTCGCTCGCTAAAGCAGTGCAGCTGTGAGCCACACTGGTTTCCTTCCTAGCTGCCGCATTTAGTAGAGTCTTGTCTGTTCTCTCCCACTGTATTTTGGTGTGAATTAGGTGTAGGTAAAATGGGACATGCTAATTACTTAGTGGTGAGGCGCTGGACCAGGCTGCCCAGCGAAGCTGTTGATGTCCCATCCCGGCATGCGTTCAAAGCCAGGTTGGACGGGGTTTGAGCAAGCTGACTCAGTGTGTGGCATCCCTGCCCGTGGCACGGGGGCTGTGACGGGGTGTTCCTCAGCGTGCCTTCCCCTTCCAGCGGCAAACGCGCTGTGCCGCGCTCCAGCCCGGACGGCGGCGCGGCAGCGGCGGCAGCGGCGGCCAGGCGGCGCATCCCCGGCAGAGGGC
>VYZT01016107.1:0-33212 GCA_013400735.1 Pomatostomus ruficeps
TGTCTTTGAAACCAAGACAACACTGATCCAGAAGAGCCAGTTTCCTTTCACTGACTGCAAAGGGACCTCAGATTTGGACTTTACATTTGATCAAGGTGAACCCCACACATTCACAGGAGAGCACTGCCCCAGATCACAAATACTGGGCATGGAGTCCCACTGGCATGAGACTGTCTCTCACATAAAGACACTTCTTTATCATCGCAAGCCATGTTTCAAAACAGATTCCTAATGTTGCCTGATCCCTCAGCCCACAGAACTGAATCAGAATTGGAAAAGTCATTTAAAAAATCCTTATTTACCTACCACTCAGCTTGGCCAGGTACCTCTACAGAGGGTCTTCTCCAACTCAGCAGGAGTGCTGGAGGTGAGAGCAAGGTGGGCAGACTTCATCTCACATCCCAGCACATTTGGCAAGGAAGTGTGAAAAGGATGAAAAGGGAAAACATCTTGTCTGTGCCTGTTTGTGTCCATGGGAACAGTGGGTATAAGCAAGTCATTTATCCTCCTCAAGCTTCCTGTGGCAACTAGCAACCAGAGAGTTTGGCAGATGACAACAAAATGAGCACGGGGCAGATCAGACTCCAGGGCACAGTTAAGTGCACAGCACAGTTCACTGCAGCCTGCAGAGCAATACCACATTCAGAAGGAATAAAAAAGCTGAAGAAATAGCTCATCAGACTGAGAAAAGGGGTGACAGGCAAAATGAATGTCACTTTGCAAAGGCCATTTCTTCTCCTGCCACCCCCACAAATGAGCTCCAAAACTGATGCAAGCAATAGTAACAATTTCTAAAGCAGGCAGCAGCTCTGGTCCTTGCAAAGATGGATCAGAGAATGCAAATCTGAGATTGATGTAACCATTATATACTCAATACTCCCCAGTGTATTTGTGCAAGCTTTTTTTTCTTTCATATGTCCTCTTTTTTTGTCATCAAAGAAGACTTCTTATTTGCAGGATTAAGTGCAATTCTTGTCGGATAGCTTTTCAGCAGGAAATGGAATTTTTCATTGTGGTTGTTCAGTTCTATTTTTCCTCTAAAGGCAATTGTTTCCCAGACTAAATTTCAACTTTTCATTTTAAAAAAAATACTTAAACCTAAAGTATTTAGTGGGTTTGGTCCAAATCCAGCTCAAATTCAGTATACTTTGAATATTATTCTCTCTGAGCTCGGCTAACCTATTTCAAGCCACCTCTTTCCCAGTGTAAGGTGACTTTTAATGTAGGGAGACACCGAGGCACCCTGGGATCTGTGGCATGGCGGGGTTGTCTGACCCTAATGGAAAAGTGAGACATCATAGCTTTAGCAGTATGTCTTTAACCACACCATAATTCCCAGGAGGCACCAACATGCTATGCCACAAACCAGAGCTATCATTTGGAGCTGAAAATAGTCACATTTTGATTTTTCACACCTAGTGAGGTCCTCTAGAGGGGAAGATTATGCAGTCCCATGCAAGGACATACAGTGACATGCTTGAGCTGGTCCCGCCAGAGTGACCTTGTTTAAGGTCATTGGTGGTGGGGCAGAGGAGGGCAGGGAAACATATCTGCTCACAGTGGAGATCATCCCAGATCAGCTGCAGGGCCTTAGAGGGGAAAATGGGCAGGAAGTGGCTGCTAACTGGGGAGGCTGCAGTGAAGTGCCTCACACGATGCAAATGTGGCCACCAGCGAGCAACTCTCATGACGAGTCATCAGACTTCTCCCTGTTGCAGGGCTGCTCTTCCCATCCTCTCTGTACTCCTGCAAGCATCCTGCTTTCCCAGTGAAAACCTTTGTCATCCATTTGGGATTTTCATATAGATCATTACTGAAATCCCAGAGTGCTGCTCAGTTCAAGGATAAAAGGCTGCACACCACTCACAGTTCCTCAGAGACTGCACACACACCCTGCCAAGTCAAAAGGCAGAACACCAGGATTACTTCTGGCTTGAGGTCCTACACATGGCAGCAGAACGTTTCACCTTTCCACTGCAAGATTTCATTTCCTCTGCCAAGCCCATGACAGATGCCGCGTCAAACCTCTAAATTCTCTTTTAGGAGTTTTCCTTTAAAAAAAAAAAAATGATGTTATTTCTAGGAGGTAGGAAGCTACAGACTGCTGTCTGGTTTGCTGTATGTATATTTTTGAAACTGAATGAAAAATGTTCTGGATGAATACAGAGTAACAATATGTAAGCCTGAGGCATCAGATGGTTAGAAAGCTGTGTTCTGTGTGTGTGCACAGATGTAATTCACTGCAAGGAATATGCGACACCACACAACAGTTCAAAGTAGCAGGCTGGTACTAATTACTATGCTCTTAATGACTTCATCCATCAAACCATAACATGTTCTATAATTATACAATCCAGCCATATGACAACCAAATGCCCAGCCGCTCTTTCATAGGGGATGGTTACACAGCAAAATTTTCTGTTGATTACAAGTAGAAAACGTCAAAAACAAATGCACTTTAAGTCATCTGAGCCCTCAGAACTGTTTTATTATACCCTTCTGTGAGGAAAAAAAAGTAAAACATTGAGGGTTTGTGACGAGAGAGGTTGCACACGGATAAGACAGGGAGGCTCTGGTGGGATTTGCCACTTTTCATGCAGATCTAGAATGTCCACAGCCTGTGACTTGGACCACTTAAGAATACTAAGCAAACATTCCTTGGCCTAAGAGAATTGTGCTTTCCTACAAGGACAGTTCAGTGGTGTGAGCAGCACCACATTACAGCCAGGAGAGCTGTCTCACAGGCCAGAACTGGCCTCAGCATCTTCAGATGGCACAGTAGTGGAGAAGATGAAGTTTGTCTATGACAGATCCTGAAATACCCTGCAGCTGTGTCAGGGCTTTCCCATGGTCTGGGTACCATCGCTGTTCACACTACCTCCATCTGCATGAACACATCCCATAGCTTGGCTCTTTCCCTCTCTCATATGATCACACTTAGCACATCTACCATCAAGAGCCACCCTCCTCCCCAGCAAAACAACACACTCCAGTGCACACACTTCTCCCCTGGGCAGAGGGCATGAGACTAAACTCTGCAACAGATGCTGTTCACACTACTGCCTGAACTACAAAAAGGTGCTCTGGTGCTAGAGCAGAGGAAAGCAGGGCTCTGGCCCCAGTTTTCTGCAGTCTTTTCTTCATTCCCTCATGAGATCCAGTCCCCTCATCACTTCTGCCCACATGGTAACACCCTGCTTAGCAGTGCAGGATAGATGGAGGTCAGTTTAGTTCATCCACTCATTATTTGTACAATGCTGACTTCACCCATTTCCTGTACAAATCAAAAAAAGTGAGTTTCCCACGTTTTCTTTTGCTATTTCACCACTGCTTTTCTTCCAGAATTGCTGTGGGGGGTGTTAAACACCAACATAAAAAATGAAACTACAGATAATACAGAATTTATCAGGATGAACAACATATTCCCAAGCTAATAAACCGTGGAGTTAACATTGCACAGATATCCTGCAACAGACACCTGCAAGCCCTAGAGCTGAGTGCTGGCTGGCTGATGGAGGCTGTGGTGGGTTCAGATGCACTGAGCTCTCCTGTCCTCTCTCCATCGCAACAGAGCAGAAGGTTTGTTCCCACTTTTCAAACCTAACTTGCATGTCAGAGTCAGAGGGCTAATCTCCCTAGAGTTCCTCTGTAGAGCTGAATGAGGGAACACTGAATAGGTGAGCCAGCTACCTCTCCTATGTGGCGCTAAGCCATGGGCTACATGTGCTCGTTTGCAAGGTGCACTGGCATGGAGATGTAAAGCATCATATTTGTTAAATAGCATGAGAAAACAACAGGTTTAGAAAAAAAGTGGTCAGGAGAAGACCAGAATGCATCCGATTGGTTCATATATCCCAGCTTAGCAGAAAATTCTTGAACTTCAGTGACCAGGTTTTGTCCCTCTTTTGAGAGATTCAGCTTCTGGGAAGGGCATGATACAGACTCAGTCAGACAAGTTGAACAGGTAGTCTCCAAGAACCACTAAAAATGCAACTGTCTTGCAGGATACATTTGTCTTCAGCATAATTTATGCCACATATCATCAGGGTTATAGACACAACACTAGTTAAAAAAATTTTATCAATCAATTGCTTACTTTCCCAGTCCATGGGTTTTTACACATATAGATGACTTTTCAGCAACTTTACCCAGACATTTGCCCTCCTGATTCAGAGGTGCTGGTTACTTATCATACAGAAACAATCACATGGCTGTATCAGTATAAAACAGTGCTTTATTGCAGGAAAAACAGGAAAGAATATTTTGTCCTAAAAATGGACAAAATGTACAGTGCTTGTTCCTTTTAGAATTTGCTAAATCTTCATAGTATTTCACGATTTAATTATTGGCATAAAACTTGCACTTTGTAAGTCTGAAAACAAAAATTTTAAGTGCCTTTTTTCTAGCTGTAGATAGTGAGAGTGTTTACCTCTACAAGGATTTCTTGCAAGGTTAATATAACTGCTGAGAAAGACCTACATAAAAGAATTCTACTAAATCAGTTTTTACATTTTTGCTAAGTGTGACAAGGCCCAATACTCATCTTGGAGGCATTTCTGCACTGATGTATGAAATAAGGCCTTCAGAGTACTGCCACTGTGCTTTCCTTTCCTATCTCCATGTGTTCTCCGGCAACATTAACTGCAGAGCCTCATGGAGCTCCTTGACCACAGTGACCATACCCTGCTTCACTGCCACCTCTCCTCTTGTCTCCTGGTTGTCTGGAGCTTCATCAGAATGGTTGCCTTTCCCAGTCCTCTTCTTCTCCTTCTGATTGCCAGATATTTTCTGTGGTTGTGGGGGACAGAGGCTGTTGGAGCTCTGTTACCAGAAGTGTCTTGTACCACTTGGGTTTGTCTACAGAATCTAAGGCATGGCAGCTTGCTTATGGCTCTCTTGGTTAAAACGTGGTTCAGCAAAGGCATCTCCTGGAGCTCTTGAAAAGGTCTGGTAATGAAATAACATCTCAAAAATATTTCCTTCTTTTTTCCCCATTTATTTTTCCCCCACCCCAAGCCATGCCCAACACAGAACACTGCATTCTTGAGCCCTATTGTCTGCTATCTGTCAAGTGACCATTTATTGCCACATGTCAATGCCTACCTCCTGCAGCTTCTCACGCCTGTACCCACAGATCTTCCTTCTGTGGGATTTTGTCAGAAGCTTAAATGACTGAAGTCAGCATATGTCTCCTCCTACGTACCGTCCTGTTGATGTCACAGAGGAGATCAATACATATAAGCTCAGGAAGAACTGTTTGCACCTAAAGGAGTCAGCATGGTTAACCACAGTGACCTGTTTCTGCGCAGGAACAAAAAGCTGCCGTCTCACACCAGGCTACCAGCCAGCCCAGCAAGGTGACACACTGCCATCCCTGACAGCACAGTCCAGGCAGTGCTGGCTCTGAAAGGAAGGAGAAAAGTTGCAGTATATGGAGGGCGCTGGCACCTGAGGAGACACTGCCAGGTGCCACCAGCTTCCTCCCACCTGAGTGCAAATCTGAAGCGTCTGAGAAGGCTGCATCAGTCGCTGTTCTCTGACATGAGGAATGTCACGCTTGAATTGGATTTTTCCTAGGCTTATCGTGCACCTTGACTCTTTTTTGCATTCTGTGCCTGAGCAGTAGCAAGCAGGGCAGGGGAGGATTACCTTAATATTGGGATCTTTTCTGCCTGTGTCAACTCCCTAGAGCTGTGTGTTATCTCTGATGGTTTGCACCAGGCCAGCACAGCCAAGGGTTCATTGCTATGTGGTTTTTGAAATGAAAGGAGATGGTTAAGGTCAAGCTCTCCTTCAGTCAGTGGTTTATATTACATATTGTGCCATACAGTTGGTTTTTACACTTCCTAAGGCCTTGTACACTGTTGAAAATTATATTCCACTGCCACCTTTTTAGCTGACCCTGGCAACAGACTGAGCACAAATTACATTCTGCACCTCCCCAAACATAGTCTGTGTCACTCAAAGCCTTGCAGGTTGTTCAGCTCCTTTTGTGTCTGCTAATTGCTCATCTATGTCCTGCCTTTACCTCAACCAGTGCTCACTGGGCTCATTTACATCTACTCACATTTTCTGATGAATAGATGAATAGAAAGAGGAAAGTGTTCATAGAAGGTCCCTCTAGCTAAATATGCTTTATTGCTCCCATTCAGAAATTCCCAATTTACCCTGGGAGTTTTTCACAGCTTGCTTTGGTGGGGTTTAAGTTTGTTGGTTTTATAAATCATTAATCCAAGGTAGCAAGTCCCTCTGTCTACAAGGAAAGCAGCACATGGTCCTCCTGAGTCTGCTCCCCTCCACTGCAGTTTTCTATCTGAGAAAAAGGAGGAAAAGAGTTTCAAAGAAGAGACTGCTACTGGGAAGCACCAAGAAAAAAGAAGGACCAAGGACAACTGGAAAGAATTACCTCATCCTATATCCTGCATGTGTCATCCCTCTCCACACTTCACCTCCGTTTACTGTCTCCACACTAACCTTTTCCTCTTGCACCAGTGACTGCCTCAGCCATTCCACTGTCGTGGAACCCACCTGCACTCAACCTTTTTATATTTTCCTAAATCAACCAACAAAGCTTCCCCCTAAGAGCCCACGAGGACACACAGTGTTAAGCACATTTCTCAGCCCTCAGTGCCTTTCCAAGGCACCCGCAAATGCTTTCTTCCCAGGTTCATAGTGTGCAAGTGGTCAGAGGAGTATAGAAATTGTGAAGTAAGCTGGAAACCCAAGAACTTGACCAGGAGGGTAAAAGATGACTCATTAGTCAAACTGGATATAGCTCTCTTTGCCTTTCAAAAAAGAGATTAGTGGGAGTGCTCTCAACACTTACAGTCAGTCTTAAAGAAGGGCGTCATGATATTACATCATCCACATGTTTACTTTGTTTGCATTATCACTACCCAAAGAAGAGTTAATCTCACACGAGAAGACTGTGTCACGGAGAAATCATCTTCTATAAAAAACCTGTTTCATAATAGGTGACTGTATTATCTTCCCCACCTTTGGGAGGTGGTGAAAAGGGAACTCATCACTAGCCACACTGTCTCCAGCATGACAGGTCAATGTACAGGTGGCATTTCACTCCTTTAGGAGAAAATTCATATTTCTGTCTAACATAGAAAGACATGAAGGAACTTTGGAGAAAGTTCATGGAATGCCACTCAATGATATCATGGCCCCAAGGGAGGAGCATTTTTAAGACTGAAAACAATGGACTTCTGTACTTTGTATGGGGCAAACTTTCAACATGGGATGAAGGACAGATACAAAATGTGGATGTGTAAGTAAATGCATACACACACAGAATCAAGAGAACAAGCATATGCTTAGCTTGATGTGGCTGTCAAGAGTTGTACCACCACATTTCTCCCAATCTCCACTAAAATAGTTTCAAAAAACAACAAACAAGCACATCAAGATACTTAGGAAATTTTGTAGGAGCAGTTTCATGAGTGTCTTCATTAAATCTTTACAAGTCTGGCTGTCACAGCTGTATCAACAAGCAATGTGCTGCCACCAAGAGGGATTGCCTCCATGAAACACTACAGCAGAGCTCACATGATGTGTGGGTCAGGTGCTTATACAAGGCCAGTATTGACCCACTGCCGAAAAAGCCAAAAGATGGAAATCACAAGGAATGAAACAAGTACACAGAAGTGTCCAAGCTGTAGTGGTCGCACATCTTGTCTGAGTTGCCAAGTAGTGAAACCCCATCCAGATTCCTGAAGAAAGTGCAGCCCGTGTTAAAGCTCAGAGGCAGCCAGCTCCTGCCAGCGTCCCTGTGTCTGCCAAAGCAGCAGAAGGCAAAGCATCCTTTTAAACCAAGAACCGTGAGGAACAGTCAAGTCACAGGGCAGCTCTGCCTGCAGGGAAGCCCCCTTACACCTCCATACCCTTCCTCTCTGAGCAGGCTTCTCCTCAAGGGGAGAGACAAAAGGCAAGAGTCTGCTCTTCAAAATTTGGAAGCTGAACACAGAAACCATGGGTTGCTGTCCTTGGCAGCAGGTGCCCAGGTACTGATATATCTCACTTGTCTTAGATATGACTTTGGCAGTGAAAGGAACACCAATGTTTGGGTAGATGAATCCTACACAAGATCCCAAGAAACAGAAAACACTTAACAATCTCCCTTGCTTCCATACCTTGGAAGCTCTTGTTCTTGGTCCACAGGTCAATTCCCTTTTTCCTTGCCTTCATAACACAGCATCTCCTCTCTGTCCTCTCCCGTGAAAACACAAAATCCCATCAGTTCACGCAGGACTAGAAGGAAGTATGTGACCTGTAACTGCTGCTCCCTGTTTTCAAAAGTTCAAGGGGCATTTTAAGGACCTTAGTGGATGTCCTACACTTTAAAAACTGCTTCATTTCAGCATAATTGAAACAGGAAATTGTATCATCCAATGGACCTGGGCCGGAGGCTAAGAATCAGCAGACCTGAACTTCACAATTAGTTTGTTAATTACCAAGCATCCACTTTGGAGCCTAGTTTCTTTGTCTAAAAATTGTGACTCATGACTTTGAGTGTTCAAAATGCTTTGAGTGCTGTTAATGAAAGGTGACATAAGGGAAGCATTTGCTGTTCTTACATCCAAATCAATTCCCCCCACCTCAGACATTTCTTCCAAATTATTACATTTTCTAGACTTCATTGAGTAACAGTTTGGAGTGGGTTGGTAGGGAACTCAACAAGAAGAAAGGAGAGAACCTACTGCCATAAAACACAGGAGGGGAAAAGAGGGTGTGTGCTCTTTTTCTTTTTTTTTTTTTTCTCCTGACTCAGTTACTTAAGCAAAAATGTGGGGTCGTGTGCAGGGGATCTGAGGAGAGAAAAAAGTCATCATGAAATGACAATACTCCTTCTGAACAGGAATAGCACTGCGGTATTTTATTTAATCAAAGCTGTAGGCAAATGTAGATTCAGAAGAAACAGGAACCACAGAGACTTGCTTTGGTTCTGAAAATTTTCAAACACTTGCTGGCAAATAAGTTTGAGGGTTGGGTTGGGTTTTTTTTCATTTGGAGTTTTTCTTCATGGCATTAACTTGGTCTCATAATCAGTGGCATGGTAAAAATTATTGCTGAAGGATCTCAGTTCTGGCTCCTTGGGTTTTTCGTGCATAATGCCTAAATGAGGAGCTGTGTGCTGTGACAAATGCCTCGTGCATGGCAGCTGACTTAGAAAAGGTGACTTGGAATTTTTCAAGTTCAGTATTTTTATTCTTTTTACAGTTCTCTGTTCTTATCTCCTCCCCCTCAGTGTATTTCCTGTTTCCTCATCCTGTAATAGTTATGTACATTCAAACGGTGGATCAAACACCTTTTGAGCTGTTGTTGTCAAGTTTCATTAACATTTCTCACATCGTTTCCTGTTTTGATACTGATACCCCGGCAAAGGTCTACACAAGTGAGTAATGTGGCTGATCAATACCTCCCCTGAACTGTAGGCTCTTCATAGAGTATCATCCATTCCCAAAGCTACTAAAATGCTGGTGCTACAGCCATAAACTTAGTATACACTCAAGGAAGCATAACCCCCACCAACAGAATTCAGCCAGCTTTGAGGGAGATGCAATAAACTTTAAATATATAAATATAACAAGACTGGACATGGACCTAGGCCAGGCAGTAGTAAAGGAAGTTGCATGTGCCTGAAAACACAGGGAAGGTGTATGTTGGTAGAAAGATGTTTCTTATCCTAGTGTAGGCATGATACCTCCCATAAAAAAAAAAAATTACAAAAAATGCCATTTTATTTGTGCAGGCTGCAGCACCTCCATACTAAGTCCCATTTCTGAGGTTACACTTCCAGTAGTGCCATGTCCCAAAGAGCACTGGAAACAGGCACTAATAAATTTAAGAGAAGAAATAAAATTTCCACTGACTTCAAAGCCACAACTCCAAGAAAAAGCATTTTGCTTGCAAGCATCAAGGTCTACTAGCACAATACTTGGCATGCAAGATGCCCCAGTCTATTAGTATGTAATGCCATTGTAAAACTGATTGACTAAGTCAGCACCAAGTAGTAACTTTTTTGAGGTTTTTACATTGCTCTCCCATATAATCCCCCTTCAAAATACAGCAATATTTTGCCACAGAAATACAAAATATGTGTGTCAGTAGGAGGAAACAAATCTAGTGCTTTTTGTTAGCCAGCAATATTAAAAGCAGCGGACACATCAAGGCACATTCAGAACATGTCAGACAGTGACTGAAAGCAGTAGGGAAAAAAGCTCCCACATCAAGCTTCAACAGGGTTTGAGGGAGGGGAGTGGAACTTCAAATGGTTTGAGGATTAAAAAGAAGCCAAATCACAAGAGAAAGCCATTTCAGATGCAGTATACTTGTGTTTCTAACCAAGAGTCTGTGTTTAAAAAAAGGAACAGAAAAGTGTGTCTTTCACAATTTTCTCTTTGGTGTTTTGCTAAGTCTGTTACTTCACAGGATGTTCTATTGTCTTCACTGCCACGATGCACAGAAATACCCTGCAAGCCACTGTGGGCTCTGATACAGTGTCTGGGGACATGAAAGAAGTGTTTTGCTTTCAATACCAACAGACTGAAAATCAATATCTGAGAGCTTTCCACCCACACCTGGCAGGCAACCTTCCCAGTTCAATGAGATTTTAATGTTAAGGAGAAAGGCCAGTAAGTCCATTGTATCCAACTTCAGGTTGGTGTTTGTTGGACTCCTGAAATCCACTTCCTAAAGAAATCCCAAGATGCAACTGTAATTATGCTCTTTTTTAGTGCTTTCTGTGAACCTGGGGTGGGGGATGCAAAGAGGATCACTGACTTTTGAAGCTTTTATTTACCCTGCTGGAGCCAAGCTATTTTTTCCAAAAATATCCACAGCCAGGATAGCTATGTAGAGAGCGTCTAGGACTACATGAAAAAGCAGCAAAGCTTTTTGATAAAGTTGTCAGCACAGACTTGAGACTCCACCAAGATCAAGAGCAATCATGTCTTTGCTCTGGTGGCCTGAAATGAAGGCCCAGCACCAGAGAGAAGGAAGCCCAGACTGTACCATAAAAATCAAGGACCCTTTTTTCTCCATAACTTAATAGGGCCTCGATTTCCCATTCCCGAAGAAGTAAGGTCTTGAAGCAGTGGTAGGCAGGAATGGGAGAAAGTTGATATCCAAAGACCCAGGACTATGTGCAAGAGAAGGAGCAGGCTTAGGGTGACTTAACTCCACCAAGGCCTTTGGCCACCATCTGTCTGCACATCTATAGCAAAAGGCAGCTTAGGTCAAAGCGGGCATTTCCACCTGGCTGGCTCTGGGAAGGTAAGAGCAGCAAGCCCTGCTCACATAAGGCTCACTCTGGAACCAAAATCAAAAGGCCCTTGTGAAGAATAACTTCAATAGCCCCTTGAAGATCCAAGTCTACCTACATGAACATGTCTTTCTATATACCAACTGGCCCATGGGTTGGCTCTGGTTGCCCAGAGCTTCCCCAGGGTGCACGATCCTGCAAGTAGCAGGCTGGGCAGCTCAAGAGGAAGTTTGGGGATCCCTTGGCTTCTTGGAGACACCAGGATGCAGATGAGATAGGGTGGAGGGCTAGCTCTGACCTCTTCACTAACAGCAGTGTTGCCATACCTCAGTTTCACTGTGGAAAGAAGCCAGCCTGTCTCAAAAAGCAAATTCTGGAGAAGACTATCTGTCACCACCTAGACTCATCCATTACCATTACACAAATGTGCTTCTCCTCATGCAAACGCATCCCAGGGCACACTGCTCTCACAAGCATCCCCACCAGTCCATTTACCTTAATTTCCACATCATGCCTCCAAGTATTAAAGCTTTCTTAGCTCATGGCAGGTCTTTTCCCAGAAGCCACCTGGCTCAGCATGTTCCTGCAGCCACAGAGCCATCCCTCACCTGCAGCAGACCTCATGGCAGGGTGGGGTGTGCAAATTTCTCCCTCCCAAGCATTTGAACTTAGTGTAGGGTTTGCCCCAACTTTTGGAGGCCTGTGATGCTCAGTGTTTTGCAGATGACTGGTGGTGTGAATCCCAGGAGATCTGCTGGACTTGTCTGCTTGCCCTTCTCCTTGGCCATGTCCATATACACTACAGCCCACTCCAGTTTGGAACACTGAAGATAGAACAAATCTCTCAAAGAGAAGTAAGGTGAGCCAAAGTGCCAAAATAACAACTCTCTGTGAGCATAGTTGCACCCAGCTTTAAGGCAGTTACATTTGGCAAGGGAGGATTAAAGGTATGGGAGGAGGTTAGTCCGTGTCATAAAATGTCAGTAAGCTTTTTATACAACCACCAGAAAAAGTCTTTTTGGGTTTTTTTTTTTACACCTACGGAGTCTTATACGTTGTCTTTTAGACGCCCCAAAAATTCCCCTTAGCACTTTTATCATTCAGAATCACTCCAGAGTTTAGTCAGCCAAACCATACCCTTTCCCAGTGTTAGATAAATTGCATCTTGAAAACAGCACAGACACTAATATCACATCATCCTAGAGCGGAGCCACATGTGAAATCTCTATCCTGTTTTTCTACAGAGATGAGTAAGATTTTCCTGTGTAATTAATATATAATATCTTTCTGTGTATTTGTGTAAATATATAGAGCAAAGATACCACTGCAAAGATAACAATTTGCCAAAGCGTTTTTTGCATTCTTTCAAGTGTGGTTGTTTTACTTGCAGTTTACTGCATTTTAGTCATGTTTTGACATTTGAAGAATTTTCACCGAAAACAGACCTTGTACCAATAACAGAACCAGACATAAAACTCATAGTAATAAGGAGCAGTGGTAAACAACAGATGTACTTTTTATTGCATATGTTTATTATGTATTAATGGAAGAGAGTAGTTAAGTAAAATTGGAGTATTTCTAGTGTTTAATTAATGAGGCTAAAATACATTATTTAAGTTATGTGCACATATTTAACAGCTATAGTAATTATCATTGATACATATTTTTGGACAGATTTTGCCACTTTTAGACATATCACCTTCTTAAAGACAAGACATCTACTTCTCTAAGTCCTGCATATTGTGAGAAAGGCTGCAAAGCCTCTAATAACACCAAGATAAAAAAAAATTACAAAAACAAAAGAAAACAAAGTCCTGATTGAAAGAAGCCCATTATTGCCAGAACTGCCAAGAACAAGGCATTTTGCCACTTTTGGATTCAATCCTTATTTAATAATTCAGCAATTATTTTAAAATTATCGACCAGACCAAAATATTCAATTTATCAAGTGTTTTTACAGAATAAGGGCTTCCTCATGATAAGTGATGAGAATTTATGAAACAGCATGTTCTTGAGAAAAAACAGGAAAAAATTCATGAGTCACTGATTTGTGAGCAACAAAGAGGGCACATGGAAAGACCAGAGTATGCCTAAAATATGGACAACCAGCCCTACCTATACCTGTTGGGGTTGGACAGGAGGTATTTGCTCAAATGCATTCATTTATAGTGGCAGGTTTTTTGTGTTAGTTTTCCTTGGACTGTCAGAGGAATGTGATGCTTCGGATCTTTTGCAGGGATAGCAGTGTTTTTATGCACCATCTGAAACACTGGAGCAGGGAAAGTGACAAGGGAGGCTGTTGGCTGCTTGACATAACCAAGCCATGCTCAGACAGAAAAACATTAACTTGGCTCCACTTCTTTGAGCACACCTACCACAGGCCTTCCTCCTCTTCCTTCCCCCTTTTAGCCAACCCTTGTGCCTCCCGGCTTGAAGTTTTCATATTCAAAACAAGGTTGCTTGTAATCACAGCTGTATCTGCAGTAACCGTGACACCTGCTCCTAGCAGAGCCATCCCTTTGCCTTCTGTCCTTTGGGTGGCCTTCTGCAAAGCTGTACAGCCTCAGCTTATATTTATCACCATTTACTAACTCTGGGGTACATTAAGGTAGCAGAGTTTTCTAAGCACAGCTTTCTGCTTTGCTCTTAAACCTGAGCAATTACAGCAAGGAAAACAGTTCAGCAACATACCATTGCCTCAGTTCTTACCCTCTGTTCTCACCTTTTTAGGTTTCTTTTAATTCCTGAACAAACAACGACACAAAACTGCCTATGTGCCCTATGGCTGCAGCCCACATGTGCCAGCAGGTCACCACGTCCCATGACACACTGCAGCTGGGAGCGCCCCGCCAAGGGCAGGTTCAGTCATGAAGAATGACCAGATAGGCCAGAGGAGTATGATGTGGAAGGGAAAAGGGAAAGGGCATTTCCCAGGAAAGGCTTGGGAGTTTGAATTTTTGCCAGCTTTGCTTTGAATAATTAGCACTGCTCAGGAATGTAGGCCATGCCGTCAGTAGGGTATTGTCTGGTTACACACTCTGAGGTTGTCTCCACGTCTGCCAGAAGCATCCAATATCCCAATGTGAAGTGCTGCTCTCTTACACACAGCGTGGGGCTGTGGCCTCTCTGTGAGACCAGATCCTGCCCCAGGGCTGGGCAAAAGTGCAGAGCTCTCCAGGCAGGGCAGCCAGCAGGGAGTAGGCAGGCACGCAGAGTGCCCACTGTCCTCATGGCACCGGCACCTGTTGTATCATCTGACAGACTTTGCCTGTGCGGAAAGGTCAAATTCAGAGGCAAAAGCAAAAAAAGCCCCATCATTTATTTCAGAAACACAGTTCTAAATGTTTCCCATTCTCCTTCTCTCCCACCTCAGCAGAGCTCCATCCTCAGAACAAGGGTGAGAGGAGGGGTCCCATTCAGTGGAATATGCTGCAAGCACAGGCACGACATGAATGTGTTCTCAATGAACAGCATCTGCCCTACTTGCACCGTACTGTCACACAGTCAGATGTGTCTGTGTCATACAGAAACTAGGTTAAATGAAAGGGGTGTAGCTCTGTGAACCTTAATTTGAGCATTGTTTTGTACCTCCTGGGTCAGGATCTGAAGGTTTTTATCCATTCTCTTGCAGAAAGGAGTAGGTTCATAGCAGGTTTGCCTGAATAAGAATTAAGGCAGGAAACTGGGATTTGAGCTGGCTGCTGTGAGGGGAAAAAAGACGCCATCCTGAAAAATAAGCCTTATCGGCTTCAAAGTGCTCCTGTGTGTGACTGTTTTATTGTGTTTTTAGCTGCCCCACTGAATCCAGCCTTCCCAAAGGATGCATCAGAACATCAAGCTGTGAAGTTGCCAATACTCCACCTTTTCAGCTACTCCAAGTCTCCCTCTCACAATAATAAGCAATTGAAATGATAAACAAGTTAACACATTGTGCTGGGGGCAGTTGGTTCCACTGCTGGTATGGCCACACTCTCCATCTCTTGCCCCTCAACTCTCACGTGTCCTTTCTGCCCAGGGACAGGAACTGCCTTCGCAAAAGTCACTATTCGCAACAGGGACAAGATGCATACTGACATTAAAAAATACTGTTGTGTTAGAAGGTGTGGGAGAGCCATAAGCAACCTGAAGCATAACTCTGGGCAGGTTACTCATGACTAACTCCTACATGGGACAGATCTTACTCTGCAAGCATTGGGCAGGGGCCCAGGCTGCACTTTCACAAGCAGTTCAGCTCAGCGAGAGTGAGAAAGGGTGCTTTACTCCTCATGGCAACAAATCAGTACACAGTTTCACAGCTTTCTCAGTTAGTATCATACCTCCCATGCTTTCAGCAATTTACACTGGGAGAGAAGGAAGAGGGGATTCATGGGGTCCTGGGTCTGTCTTTAAAGGGGATACTGACCTTAAAAGGTGATCTTAAGTTTAGCTAAACAAAATTAATTCTGTTAAACATCAGGCCATACTCTCACAACAAACTTTCAGGTGGTGGATGTGAGTCAGGTCAGTAAGTTGGTTTACTTTGTCTGTGAACTCAGGTTTTATTACAGGTAAGATATTTAAATGCTGCTTGTTCATGCTGAATGCCAATGACATTGTGCTGCAGTACTCGTTTTTTCACGTGTATCCATCGTGTGGCTATCAGCACCAACTGGGGTTTTCATGGCTGGGGTTACAGCTTGCCTTTACTTTCCTCCTCCAAACTGTACTCACTAGTACTGGCTATTGAAAAACAAGTCCATCAGCAGATTCAGAACATCCTATCACCTCTGTACCTTCTTTTCCTTCCTGAAAACCTCCTGCTAAAATACTGCTTAATACATTTAGAGAACAAGAGGAAATGGACATCATACAATTGTGTTTTAAGCCCAAATACGAAAAAGATTCTGCAATATTAAAAATTATGTTTACAATGTGATAACAAAGCTTTCTCAGTGTGAATGGTACTGGCAATCATAAAAGCAAACACCTTAGGCCGTCTCTACTGAGCACAGTTTAAGGTATTGGTCCTGGGGGAACACGAGTACTCCCATGCTCAACAGAGGAGCTCTGGTATAACATATCCACTGACCTGCACTTGAACCTACCACTTGCTGTTTTCCTCTTATAATCTAAATCTGGAAATGTGCTGTCTGATCAGTAGCATGCTACCAAACCATTCAGCGAAATGCTCTGGATGCCATAAAAGCGTGCCTGTGCTTGCAGCTCCATAGCAAACGAACTTGTAAAATATAGCCTGAGCACGGCTCGTGGCTGCTGGTGTTGCAGCCGGCACATGTGCTGCTGCGAGGCACCTTTGTAATGCAGCCAGGCAGCAGCTGTTTGCATTGCAGACATTGTGGGTGGGTGGCTGTCTGCGCGCTCAACAGCTGTCCCCACCACCACGCCGGGCCAGCGCCCGGCCTCCCCAGAGAGCGCCCTGCACCGCTCAGCCAGAGGCAGATTTCGGAGCACCCCATGAGAGCGGAGCTGCTGCTCACACCTGTCCTCCCTGGTGGGGTTTTGGGGGATGTGGCTGCCCCAGTCACGGGGAGAGCCTCATCAGCCGGGGTGCAGGGTTCGGCTCTGATTAACTTGATCGGCCGCTGTGTCCATCTTCGCAAAAATTACTGCAGACACTGACTATTTTGTGGACATATTTGTGTTAAAAAATACCAGAGAGTAAACTGCAGCTTTGTAGTTTTGCTGGTTTTATTCTCCAGTCCTGAAGTTCAGTCGAATCCATGCATTTTGGTGAGCCTACATGTTTGCTGCCTTTCAGCAAATCCCATGTGTGGACCCTGGTTGCACTACAGTCATACATGTGTTTGTGACTTCAGCATTTGTAAAGGTTGCTGTTAATCCCTCCATAAACCTTCTTACCTCATGCCATTAAGAAAAGCAGCCCTTAGTTTTTATTACCAAAAAAAAATTCAAAGCCTTTATTTTCAAGTGTACTTGATCTGCCATGAGTGGAGGGATGATCTCGGCCACATTTGTTGAAACCCCTGGCTTGCGGTGTGAGGGGGCTGAGGCAGGCTGGCATCTCAGAAATGTGAACCTCCAGAACTGCATCTTCTCACTGCAATTCAGAAACTGCTGCTGCAGCTGTAGGGGCCACTGAAGACTTGGATGGCAGCAAAACCCAAGGATACTGGCAGTCAGAGAGAACAGAGTGCATGATCTCGCCTAAAACCACCTGAAATCACTCTGCATCTTTCTATTGACTTCAGTGATCTTTGCCTCCCTCCCTGAATGAGTAACAAGGATCCCCACAGATTAGGTAAGTGAGAGGCATGAACAGACAGCAATAACAGCTTTAAAAGTGCTTACTTATATTTAGATACTTTTAACTTTCTACAAAAGTCTGACACTCTCCATGAGTCGCCACGGGTTGGCTTCTGGGGTGTTTTCCAGTTTTGTAGAAAAACCACTACCAGCCATTTTAATTGATCCTGTGAGCAGAGAGCATTTTTCACTGTGAAGTGGGTTTTTTCCAGGCTGTATTTTGCATTGACACCAGACTAACATCAAGCAAACTGTTGACTCTTCTTAAGTTGTAATGTGTCACTTGGAAAGCCTTCAGGCAGGACCATACACTTTGTTCATTCTGATTAAAATACTGGAATTTTTAAAGCTGCACAATATGCAGGAAAGCACTAATTGTGCAAGCAAAACCTTCTTTTTCCTTCCCAGGGTAACTGGTGAGCTCTACTGGATTTTCCACTCTGGTGACGTGCTCTGGCCACAGAGGCAGGGCTGTGGCCCATGCAGGAACAGGGGGTGGCAGGGCTGGGCACACAGAGATCTGAATCTTCAGGACTATTTGGAAAGTGCACAAAACATGAATGTGGGGGCTGACTTTAAAAATAGCCTCTTCCTTACAACAGTCAATACTGAAGCTCAGCTCACAACGCAGGGATCACAGTGATGCAAGTGAAAGTTAGGTAGCTTCAGTGCAGGACTGGGAAACCATAGCCCTAAACCCTTCCTCAACATCTGACTAAAAAGAGAATAGGAGTTCTTACAGGCTTAATGTCATACTGAAGGGGATTTTTCTAGGCTTAGAAGAGCAAGGGAAGATGGAAAAATGAACAGGATTTTTTAAAATTCTTCTCTGACTTCTTTTTTTTTACATCGGACTATTCATTTCTTTCCTCTCTCTTTGTATGGTAAAGCAGCTGTGCTGCCTCCAAAGAGAGGCAGGCACAGTTTAGGTATTGGGGCCAGTTGGGCAAGCCTTTCTCATTGCCTAGCTGAGCTCCTTTCTCAGCCATGAGGCTGCTCTACCTTACCAAGAAATGCCTTCTAAAAGCAAATTGTAAAGGGGAAAGGAAAATGGAGTCACATGAAGGATTCCTGTCCTGCTTGCTCCCTCTGACCTAACAGAGAGGAGAGGAAGGCAGAAGAGAAAACAAGCTCAGAGGTCTTAGCAGATGCTTTTGTGCTGTCTCAAAGCCCTCTAAGATATCTCAGATATCTCGGATAAAGCACCTAAGATATCTCAGAGCCCATAGCCAGTGACAGCACAGACACCACAGGTCTCAGCGAGCCTGACACCCTGCACAGTTCTGTGATGCTGAAGTTGCTCCACTTAAATAACACTGAACAACCAGCACTGGTACTCACACTTCTCAGCAGGCCTCCAGGGTTTGGCAAAGGGGGCACAGGTCCATTTTGGGGACCTCTTTATCCCTTGAAGAAACCAACTAAGAAGCCAGAGGAGAGAGGTAGATCGGTGGTTTCAAATGAGGTCTGTGGGCCAATGCCAGAAGAAAACCAAATTATAAATTACGTATTGTATGAAATTATCAAATCTTAAACTATGTGTTAAGAAGTGTCCAGAAACAGTTATTTTCATTACCCACTGGACCATCTATCTAACAACTGATAGACTTTGGAAGTTGTTTCATCAGCGCTTGCCAGACACCCACTTCTCTTATCAGACCTTTGCTCCCAGGGAGCATGGGCTGGGAGAGCCCTCCTATACTCACAACTTCTTCTTGGATCACAATGACTTCTTTAGATTTACAAAATCTTTATTAGCCCCCAGAGACACCAGATAAAGACAAAAGACCATAAAAATGTTCATAGGAGGTCAGACCAAAGGTCCCTCTAGCCCAATATTCCGTCTCTAAAGCTGACAATGGGGAGGAGTACAGGACTAGGGCAAGCCAATAGCAAAACTACCATGATATACTCTGTCAACCTCCAGTGATTTGGAGGTCAGGGACTTCCTGACCCAGATATGGTATGTTTGTGTTTGAAGGCAGAGAAGGATTTGACCCTCTATTCCAGGCATTTGAATGCTACAGGAATAAAACACTTAACTCAGCTGGTGAGAGAAATAAAAGTTCACTATTAATACAAAGCTGGTGGAAGCAAACCAAAAGTTCATTTCAAAGCCTATGATATTATCTCCAAGAAAACACTCAGTTTTCTGAGGCCAAGAAGCATCTTTTAGCCTGAGAGGCCCCGGCTGCTCAGTATTCCTGAAGCAGCACTCACCCAGACCTCTTTTCTTTCAGTTGATCCTCGAGGAGAAAACAGAGGATAAGGAGCTCTTAGCATGTAGGGTTGGGGCATTTGAAGCCTTCCCCTTCAATAATTCAGTCAAATCCTAAAGGCTCTTCTCAGAATAAATAGCAGGTTAGGTAGGTGTTTCCTTCAGGCATCAGTCCAAAACAGTGTCTCATACTGGAATGTGGTGGGCAAGTGAACTATTTACTGGCCAGAGCACAGCTATCCCAGCTGCAGTTAACTCAAGGAAGCAGTTCAGATGTGGAAGTCAAGGGTTTATCACAGTGGCCCAAACAGGCCAGACCATTGGGCAGTGCCTACACACTTGGCAAGTGTGTGCCCACAGCTCCTCGGGACCACACAGCTCCAGCAAATGCTGCCGCTCTGCGACCAACAGCGTTTGGACACAGGTCACAAAGACAGCCACCACAATAGGTCTCGGCAGCAGCAACAACAAAAACAAGCACAGGTCCCTCTGCCACATGAAAGGCTGCACAAACATTCGTTCTTCTGCAACCTTTCTGCAGGGCCCCGGTGCTCACATGAAAGAACAACGACACTTCAGACCTACCCCACTTTTCTTCGTCAGCCACCACATCCCCTATTGAAATCATTTCCTGTTTTATTTTTAAGATTGCTGCTGTCATGAGCTGTTGCTGGCATGGGGGTGGGGATGGGAAGGTGGTTTCTGTCCAGTGAGCACAATAGCCAGCTGTCACCTCCTTCCCAAGGCAGCTTTTACTGTTGCTGCTCTGCAAAACGGCACGTGGCAGAGGGAACACCATGAGGAGCAAAGACAGTGATGCTTGTCACTTTGTAGCATCTCTCCTGGAAAATCAGGAAAAACAGGCTTGATAGGACACAGGGAAAGAGCAGCTTTGATGTCTCAAATCCCTGTGGTGCAAGAAAATAAAAGCTGCAAGGGACAAGAGTACCTGTTTGAGGGTGAGTCTTTGTAATTTGAATACAGATGCAACACAAAAATCTAAATTCTAGTTAGCAAGAGTGGCAGCTGGCATAACTCTCCCCTCTCCTTATGGCATGTATGACAGAAAAAATGAAAAAGTACAATTCCAACTGAAAATGGTGCTAAATAATATTGTTAAGCTGCATTATTCCTCGTATTACCTTTGCCTCTGGGTTCCAGGTTCATGCTCAGTTTACACTGGGACAAGTCTGTTGGTCCATCATGCCCTCCCATGAGGTTTTTTCATTTGTTTTAAAAATATACAGAGCAAGTGGCATAGTTTGAGTGAGATGAGGGTCAGGTCAGAAGGCAGAACTGAAATTAGTAACAAACCAGCTGCTGGAAATTATTTCACAGGCTCTGGAACAAACTACTCGGTTTCACTAGGGGCCACTGTGCAGCACAGGATCGGCCCTTTCTACAGGGCTGGCATGAAGGACCAGCATCACATCATGGGCACCGCTCAGGAGAGGCGGGTGTGTTTTGGTGCAACAAATTGATTTGAGGATAGCCAAGATTTTTTTCTCAAAGGAACTTCTTAAAAATTTGCCAGCAATCCCCTTCTGAAGCCAGAGTAACTACGAAATTTAGCTGGGTCTTTTTTTTTTAATGCCAGAACTCATGTAATTTTCATGGCTATGAATCAGAACATCTTCATTCTTGTGGCAAGTTTTTCACTTTTATGAACACTAATTTCACTACATTTTTAGAGTGGTGACTTTAGCCACAGCGTGGCTGCTGCTAAGTTCCCACGACTACCAGTAGGACTTTTATGTGGGAAATCTGTGGGCAGCAGGGAGCCTCCCTGTTTGTATCAATATGAACTTCCCAAGCACATCAGACTGACATTTTCTCAGCCCCAGTCAGAGCACACATGCTCTCACTTAGAGCTCTCTTTTCCTAAGCTGAAGGACATGTGTGATCATTTTAATTTCATCAGTTTTCTAGCAGGCCTTTTGCATACACAGAAATCCTGCACAGATGAGGGGTTTTTTTCTCTCCAGACGGCAGAAGCCCAATCCTACACACTGCTGGGTGCCAGTCATAAGGCCCTAAGGGACTCAAGCAAACACCAGGAGATCCTGGCATAGGGCATCCTTCCAGCTTTCACACTCCCAGCATTCTGGAGACCCTCAGTGCTGCAGAGGCACCCATGATCCCTCTCCACCCTCAGAGACCAGGCTGTCAGTGCTGGCAGGTCATCACTGGCACAGCCGTCCGCATGAGTTTCCCAGCCTTTCACTTGGCGGCTATGCATTCCAGAGATGACCAGACACAAACACATCTCCTGTACTTGAATACTGGAGCACTTTCTGCAGCTGGGTAATGAGTCAAAGAGCACATTAGAAGCATATATATTGTCTCTCCCAGCTGAAAAAAAAGCTGATTTTTTTTTTTCGTTTTTCTTTTTTCTTTTTTTTTTTTTTCTCTCAGAACATAAAATTGTAGTGGGAGGGCAAAGGGTGAATTTTATGGCTTCAGCTTTCTTAGAGATAATATATTGTAGGGAAAAATTAGCCATGGTGGGATACTGTGTTCAGTCAACCTCTAGAGAAGCCCACATAACCCACAGACACAACAGGACCACACTTCGTGATTGTATCTCACTATTGCTTCCTATTTGCAGAACCGCTACCACAGTAATTGTGGAAAGGTTTCAGGTCCATAATAACTACTAAGAGACATCCATACTCAGGAGTGTGAGGCACTGGGAAGCAGGAAGGTAGAAACACTCAGTTGTTTATCATTTTGGTCAAAAAGGCTGATTTCTTTGTCAGTGAGAGATGTTCCAGCTTTGCCTGAAGCTGAAGCCAAGAAATCCTTAAACCCTGATCCTTCAAAACACTCACAGCTCCACATTTTCAATTCAAAGTGTTCAACTCCTTTATGAACCTGTGCTTTGGCAGCTGCTGCGACTTTCACTCTTTATACCTGGCTACAGGTGAAGTCAACAACACACTGCTCTCAGCATATTCCTCAACATCATGCCACGTGTCCCACATGAAGACAGTAGTATTGTGACATATGCTGCTCTAGCTAGCAGTGAGAATGTCAACATATAATTTAGAGGGCTTGAAATGGAAAAGAAACTATAATGCTGAAGGTAGTTTTTATTGTTGTTGCAGCCAAGATAGTCTAGGGCTGTAAGTGTGGTGAGGTTTGGAAAGAGGCCATATCTTTCCCAAGACCAACAGACATATTTGGGGGAAAAACAAGATAACCTTCCTCTAGCTCAAAACTGCCACTTCTGGGCTTTAAAGTTCTGCATATTTCACTGCTAAAACCTGGAAGCTCTTTTCCCAAGCACAACTGTCTTGCTGCTGTGCTCATAGTAGGCTTACAGCAGAAAAAGGAGCATATGCTCATCTGCTGAGCACAGCACAGGGTTGTGCTGTCACTTCGTGATCAGAGGGAGCCCTGGGCACATCAAACACCCACGACCCAGAGCGGCAGTGGGGGGAGGAAAGGTCTCTCCAGCCAATTGCTTAATGGTGTCATGTTTTGGCAGTGCTTTATTTAAAAGGACAATGAGGGGTTTTTAAGGAGTGGAAACATTGGAGAGTATACAAAAAAATTCAGAAGCTGTGAGGTGCACCAGGAAGATTTATCGCAGAGGATTTGTGTGCTTCTCTAACATCAGGACAATGTTTTAATATACCAGTTACAAGATGCATTGAGCCATTTGCAATCTCCCTTTTTCTCTTTATCTCAGATAATGAGACTTGTAGCACATTCCAGGCCTGTTTCAATCATGTTTCAATGAAAGTCAGAAAGCAAAACATCTAGAGACACCACACCTAGATCCAATTTCCCACTGAAAATCCTCACCAAGAGCTCGTGCAACCACTAATGCAAGAACGCCAAAAAGACTTCTTTGCTGTCTATAACTTGGTCCTGTTTTGAAGGCAGTGTCAGCGTCTGCATGTGCACATCTATGTCTTTTCCCTCTGAAAAGCTGCTGAACTCCTTGGCCAGAGAAGCTTAATGAGATAAAGACCTCAAAGTTACCAGCATCTCCAAAAGCCACATGAAAATATTTGGCCAAATAGAAAAGAGGAGACCCATACACAACCTCCACAAGAACTCAGGCTGAAAAGTGGAGCTGTGGTAGGAACCCCCATCTTATTACGTCCCCTGACACTCACTGTAGGGGGAAGCATCTGTAACACTTCAGCAGGGAGAAGAGTTTCAACACCTCATTGTCCTCACCTGTTACACAAATCCACCCAGTCTCAGCAGCCCTGATGTTTGAGTGATTCCTTATGGACATTAGGAGCATGCTCATTTTCAGGGCATGAATCTACAGATGTGGTTTTGCTGGGGACCTCAGGGCTTCAGCCCTTTGAGTCAGCAGCCAGCCAACCACTCTCGACTGGCTCCCTGGCCTCAAATGCCCACTGGGCAAACCCACCCAGCATCTGCAAGGTGAAGGCATATGTGGAGGTGAGCCAAGTGTTGGGCTGGTGAGAGGGGCTGGAAAATGAGAAATGTGAAGAAGAATAAAGGGGAGCAACAAAAACAGGGCAAAAAAAGAAGAAAGTCAAAACTTTGGTCTCACTCTGCAAAACTTGTAAGAACTTTCTGGTATCGAGTCATATGAAGGGAAAGTGGGTGGCTCTTGAGACACAGTAAAAATGAGATTAACTCACCTACGAAATTCTCAGTCATTCTCCTCTTATAACCACTGCCAGGAAGCATGAATAACCAATCTAAATTTAAATACAACAAAAAAGAAAATACTATACAGTATGACTAGTCCACAAAGAAACCATGAATTTGCTCTTTTAATAATTAAAAGCAATCCAACAAGTTTTCCAAAGCAGTCATCTCTTGTTCATGAGATAAAAGACTATCTTCACTGCCCATGTATGCCAAGTGTGCTGCATTATCTGCCCAGATAATTGCATTATTTTTCCCATTTGAATGAAATTACATTTTGTGAGAGTGACAAAGTAATTCCCCAAATGCCAGTTATTTCTCTTAGAAAATACCATGTACAGTTATTCCATTCATGGAAGAATTGAAATGCTTTAACTACCTCCTTGCTCATATTTTGTAAATTATGGAAGAAAAAAAATGTTCATTGCCACTACCGGCATGAGACAAATGTTTTACTGCATATGACCAGGGCTGACAAAATTTCCACCCCAAGCCCATTAGAGTTCAACTTGGGACAAGCCTTACAGACTTTTTTGTGACTTTTTGCTGTGCAGAACCAGTATAATCCTATAGCTTAGCTAACAGGCTACATGCTTTGACCTTCAAAACCAGATTTCTAGATATCTTCACTCTTGGATATTTTTAATGTATTTACTTCACTGAACATTAGAAATATTATTAATATCCATGTCTCAAGAGCTCTTCTCCAGATACTGAAACGTAGCTCTCTGGGAGTCATTTGGAGAGAGACAACTTTTAATCCCTTTCAGCACAACTTTTTCACTCAAGTCAGTGTGTGTCAATACTATGCAAAATAAGTAAAGGTGGTAGGAAGGAGTTCGCAGGCAAAACTCTCCATGAGTCAAACTGTCCCCCAGCTACCACATTAAATTGTGCTGATAAGAGGTGAGATTGCTAAATGCCATGAAGAGGGCTTTGGCGTATTAGCATCTGAGAGAGTTTTTCCCAGACATGAGTGTGGTCGCAGATCTGAAGTCCATTAAAGCCTTTTAATCACTCCGGATTTGGCTTTAGGAGAGAAAGGCAGTTTCTGGTGATGTTGGGTTAGATTGAGTGTATTGAAACAACCCAAGTCGTTGAACTGTCGGCGCTGCTGCAATGGAAACAAAGGAGGAAGCGGAGCTGAAGGGATTTCTGAGAAACGTCTCAAACCAGTTAACCAGGCAGGAATTGGACAACGTATCGAGCCATATGGAGAGAGGCTGCTTTCTAGAGATATGCCACCTACAGCCATTTTGTCTTCCAGTGCTCCGGTAATCAGATCCATACATACGAATTATGCTACTGGGCAAGAAAAAATATATCATTCAACAATGTCCATAAATTATAGACATAAAGTAAAAAAAATGCATCTGTTTCTGCACTGCTATGCACAGCAGCTCCTGACTAAAAGTTAATAGTGTGTTGCTTACTGTGCCTATGTACTGAACCTCAACATGTCGAATTTCTTGTTACAATCACAAACCTTTGCCTTTTATCAGAGAGAAGAAAGAGAAATTAGCACTTTCTTTTCATATTTCAGAACAGAAGTATGAGCTTTGAAGCCCTGTATTCGTGAAAGGAATCATCGTAGCCCGTTAAAACAAGCTTTTGGTAGTGAAAAGGTTAACTAATTTGGTTTCTCCGATAAGTTTATCTATGATCAGAACTGAGTCATACAGAAAATACTCCTACAAGATTTGACCTTTTACTTGTATCCCACACTGAGATAATATACCTAAAATGGATATCAATAAGAACTTTGTTTTAAAAAGTATATTTAAAATAAATTACTTTTAAATAACAGAAACTGTTTTCAATTAGCCCTGTTAAAGGAAATCAACTAGAAAGTTATGTATGCTTTTTTATTTTCTTTATATAAATTATACCCAGGAGTGCTATCATAGCAGCACTGTACAAACTATGCACTACCTTTATATTTATTTCTTATCAAAATAAACTTAACAAATTAGATTTGTTTTTACAGCACTTTATATCCAATAATGACAATGTTGTATTGGTCCCAGGATAAAAACAATGAAAGTAGCAGCTGAATGGTATTTTTATTAAGAGTTAACAAAAATGTCTTGTGCAAACAGAGTATATAAAGAAAATTAATTCCATAATTCCTCATGATGAAGGCGTTCTTCTCTTTTTTCTTTTTTTCTCACAATATCAATCTCATTTGGAAAGACAATTTTGAGGGGAAAACTTTAAGTTTTAGCATGACTTACTCAGCACAATGATATGGCTGAACTTAAACATTGCTGACTGCTAGGATTTAATATTAGGACCTGGCAAATGTTTTGATAACTTAATACTTTTTAAAAGAAAACTTGTTTGTTACTTAAGATTTTGGGAGCCCAGAAGAAATATAATCTAAAAAATAACAGAACTAAAGATCCAAAGAGATGTTTCTTCTTTTTCCCATTTTTTTCCATTTCCTTTACCTTAAACTGGTTCCTCCATGCTAGCATTTTAGAGGGCTTTTTACTAGAGGTAGATAGAGATATATCCAAGATATTTATCATACAGCTCAGCAAGAGTCCATGTTTTCCTCCAGCAGTGGAAAAATGGCAGTGCTAATAGTCTGGGGTTTGTTACTAAAAATGAGTCCCTATACAAAAAAAAAAAAAAAAAAAAAACATTGTTTAGAACATGTGGTTTGCTGCTATTAAGTTAACAGTGGAAAATCTCATTACTTTTAAAGTTAATTTTATCTTGTAGTGGGATTGTTCTCTAGACTAAAGCAGATTTTGTCTTAAACAGAGCTCCACTGCTACCTTACAGTCTTCTGTTCAGCAAGTCACTCTGCATCTTGGCTAGATGCATGTTTTAAGTCAAGTGATGAATTAAAAGGAGAAAAGGAAGAAAAATAACTTTTCCCCACATATGCCCCTGGGGCTGCTAGCAGGCACTTGTGTGCCTTCTTGTTCTAACTACTGGAGTTGTCCAATAAAGATCTTGGGTTAAAGATGCTCTTTTAGCAGTGTTAACGATGTTTCTGCCTCTAATGCAAGATTAGAGTGCTCTGATGGGACAAATTAGAGGTTGGGCAAATTCTAACACCAGCTCCATGCATGAAGCACCATGGAGAAGCAGGCATGTAAGAAAAGTGGGATGTGGTCTGATGGCCCAAGGACTCTGAAAATCAAAAGGGTGAAACAGAGAAGAAAGTAGTAGCCTGTAAAGATTTCTAGCCCAGGTTTGTTTTCAAATTTTGAAAGCAACTAAGCTGACTACTGACATTTCATTGAGGTTATAGTGATTTACGGTAACAGAGAACCAAATCTGCAATTTGAGGGTAAAATAACTCCAAGACAGAAGCCTTATTTATAGCTTGCATGCTATATATGCATACATATATATATATGTATCTCCTACTTACAAGTTACGATGACTCAGATCTAAACTCTCATGATTTAAAATACGAACTGAGATTCAGAGTCACGTAATATTTGTGTTCCACCAACAGTCCAATGTTTTGGGGCTTTTTCTGGTAACATGTGATCATACCATACAAAATTCATTCTTGTGCAAAGGTGAGCCATTACATTGTAAACTCCACTCACAATAACTCTCGTGTAGGTCAAATCTGTGAGCTATATTTCAAGACACCATTATAACTTTGTACTCAACTATTCCCCTTGCAATTTTCTAGATACCAGTTCACCAGGAAAATTTGACACATGAATAACCAAAATACATGCACACAAGATCACCGATTATTTGATATTAATTTTTTTTTCTGAACATCACTCCAGCTCTTCTCAACTAAGTTGCCAAAGCTGATCATCTAGAAGCTGATTCCCTTAGCCCCAGTGCTGCTAAGGTCTTGCTTCTCCATCAGTGATAATTTAGAAAGCTCAGGAGTTCAGTCCCTCAGCATTTTTGGGGAAAGAAAATGGACCAGCTGCCCAACAAACAAAGGAGTTCTGACCTGTCTGAACTCATACATACTGAGCAATGCTCTGTTGAAAGTGTCTCTGTCTCTGTCACGGTTTAACCCCAGATGGCAATCAAGTACCACAGAGCCGCTTGCTCTCTTCCCCACCTGCACTGATGATAGGGAGGCACATTTGAAGAAAAAGTAAATCTCTTGGGTTCAGGTGAGCAATGATTGAAACAAAAGAAAATATTAAGATAATAATAATTGTAATGAAAATACATTGGGGAGCTAGGGGGTGTGTAAATAAAATCCAGCAGAAGCAAGTGATGCTCAATACATTTGTTCACCACATAGTGACCATTGCTCAGCCCATCCCCAAGCACTGACAGCAGGTCCCAGCCAAATTCCAGCAGTTTATATATTGGACATGATGTTCTGTGGTATGGAATATCCCTTTGGCTACCTCGGGTCAACTGTCCTGGCCTTGCTCCCTCCAGATTCTTGTGCACATGCCCACTGGCAGAGCATGAGACAGTGAAAAGTCCTTGATACAGCGTAAGCATTACCTAGCAACAACTAAAACATCAGTGTGTTATCAACGTAATTCTCAAACTAAATAAAAAACACAGCACTGTACCAGCCAGCTGAAACCAGGACAATATTGGTGCAGTTCAACAGTTTGTTTAGTTACATTATAATTTTACAAAAACTGGAAACAGAGCAGAGGACTGCTCACTGCCTCACTGTGAATAAGGGCACCTCAGGATGAGTGGTCTGATCTTCACAAGGGCATGAGTTCCTGCAGCTCCCATACCAGCTAGGAAGAGCAGCAGTTGTTCAGCACCTCTGAAATACCAGGTTTTAAACTTAAAGCACATAAATCCTTAAATGACCTCCAAGTGGTGAAGTGGCTACTCTTCTTTTGGGACTAGGAGCCATTTAGGGCATAGATAGAGATTTGAGGAATGAGTTCTCAGTGCTGGAAACAACTATAAAAAACATAGAGACTGAATTTGGGTCTTACCACAAATTCCTTGTTTTACAGATGAACAAAAGCTCAATGTAACTAACCTAGAACTGAGAAAACTTCATCTCTTGACAGAAGTCAAAAGTAGGAGCCAAGACAGAGAATGAGAGCGAGACCTTGTTCAAACAGAGGGTGAAGCTTTAGAGCTGTGGCATTTATCTGTGCCATGGGATTGTGAAACCAACTCATTTTTGACATCTCACACATGTGCAATTGAAAAGTGAACTTGCAGAAAGAGGTTATTTTAAGAGCTGAGTGAAACTCGCTTGCTCAATTTGCAGAGCTTTTGTGTTAACTTTCTTATGTTTTGCTTCATACAGTTCTATACTCCAGGAGTTTTGTTTTGAGTTTTAGCTTCAAACAAAGCAAAACTGATTGTAAACCTCTGTATTTTGACTTTTCATGTTGAAATTATATCTCACACAGAAAGTTTCAAGAGCCAAAGTGCAGAGGACTAGTGGCCTGGGGTAGCTCAGCCTGTGTTCAAGCTGACTGACTGAGGGTCAGAGACAAGATCTCCCTATATGCAGTGATGCTGATACCTGGCTTTTCTGTGCAGTCCCATGTCTGTATGATACTACTCAAACCCATCCAATTTTATGTAGTTTTCTTCCAGGAATAATAGAAGAAGCTTATAGACAAAGTTGTCAGATTAAATGAACATTAAATAATGGTAAAATAGTGATTTTTTTTTTTTAATTAAGAGATTTGTTTCTAGCTAGGTGCAATAAGATTATTATAAAGGCTTTTTCAAACAGAAATCCAGAAATACAGAATGCACTATTTTCTGCTAAATGAATGCTGGTTGTTTACCTGTATCTTATCAGATATGATTTGCCAGAAGTAGCGTGGCAGTGTACAGAAACACCTTCTTGATGGAAGCTTTTCCCTATTTCCCACATTAATGTTCTTAGCAGCTCTTCAGCCCAATTGTTAACACATTGGAATATTCTAAATGGCCACAAAAAATAATTTCTGTCTGATTTACAACAGCACTTATTATCATATTTCCAGGATCAACATGTAACTTTCCACTATATTAATAACTAAGACCAGTTTTACCCACCAAGCAATCTAAACCATCTAACCTGACAAAAATATCCCTTACTTACTTCCCTTTCTAACCATCAAAGAAAGTCACTACGACAACCCTGGGTATCAACATTTTTCCTGTGTGATTCACTTACACCAAGCAAACTCTCTAGACCTACAGTTTTCCTTTTTTGAATTTCTTCTTAAGCAATAGGATCAACAGGACCCCTTCTCTGTGGGTGGTGATAATGTCAGTACACCACTGCCCAAATAACCTTTCTCTATGGGGAAATGCTAACATTTAACTCTTTAAATTTAAACCACATGTATTTTGGTCTCATAACTGCACTGTGTATTAACTGCCTTTTGTTAGTAATTTGTATCACTAAAAATCTTAATGAAACCAGTTATTGGAAATGTTAAGTGCAGTAGACATCTAAAATTTGTGTATGAGCTAACATATTTAAACGGTGAGTAAGTATTTTACCCAACCATTGTAAACACGTTTTCAGAATTACTGGTGACACAGCTCTGCATTTGTTCAGTGTAAAGCTGTGTCTCAGAAGAGCTGTTCTTTCCAGCCCATTTCAGGGAACATAAGCAATAATGGCTTTCAAATGGTTTCTATCTCTTACCTTCACCTTATCCAGAAACATCAAGTGCCATTCAAGTGCTGCCTATATAAGACCTCCACCAAGAAGAGCAAATTCTGTGTGCATGGATCACTTCCAGTTTCCCTCCTGGTATTCCCTGTGAGAGACACTGCCACGGCACACGGTCTTTGCACACATTGCCATCAGGTGACCACAAATATACAGCTCCCAGTGTAGGAAAAATATTGGTAATTCGGACGAATACTCAAGGACTTCTTGTTCAAACAACACAAACCACAGATTCAACCGTTTCCCCAAACTAAATTGTTCCTCAGGAAAATTTAACACAACTGCAAGTATTAAAAAACTAATACATGGATTAGCTCTAAAACTGCAATTATATTAAAAACTAGTGGGGGGGGAGGTGGAAAGACTGTATAAAATTTTAAAGTGTTTTCTGAAACCTCTAGAAATGAAACACTTTGTTTAATGTTTACACATATGATTAGGTAGTATTTACACAGTTCTATACTTATTGTTTTAATGATACATTTCATGTTTTATCATATAGACATGTTATTTAATACATATAAAAATGTTAAAAAATTATCTTTAGAACAGCATTTTTTAAAATAGATACCAACTCCCAGGTACAAATTAGCACTGCCTTTTTTTTAATCTGAATGCTGTAGCAAATTCCATAAACTATATGTTTCACTGTCCAGAATATCATCCAGTCTCCTGGACTAATATTAGTAAAAGGAATGTATTTTCCCAGTCTATCTGGGGAAACCTACAGGGGCTGGCAAATCATATTTTAAAAAAACAGTCGTCCGAGATATTTCCATCAAGATATTCTGTGGGCTTGGTCACAAATTTCAGAGTGCTTAGGTTGTAGCTCTCCAAGGCTTCCCATAATGTGAATTCTTTCCCATTTCCCAATCTTTCAATTAATTCCCAATCCATGAACTTTTATCACATGTCCTGATATTTGGTAAAAGCATTAAAGATGCCATTATACCCTTCTTAAGAGACATGCCATTCCCAGTTCTCTGTAGGAGTTTTCTTCCACCTTCATTCAAGCTCAGATTCCCACTGATCAGAGATGAATGACACCAAGAGGGTATCTGTTTCTTTTTTCAAACAACCATTGCAGCCATGCCTTGGGACTCCATCCTGAAAAAAACTGATAAATACTTAAAAAAAAAAACCAAACAGAGTACATGATGAAAACAGTTCTCTCTCTTGGTCGCAAACTATAACATTAATCCTGTACATTACTATATCAGTTTTTATNTCATTTTTTTAACTTCTACAAAAGTAGTCCAAATTCCTATTGATTATAATGTTAGTGAGTGACTTTAAAAGTTCACAGGAAAGTGTTCTCTGTCTGCACAAGCCTAATTAATGCCTGTGGTGAATTTTTTTGAGACTTCACTACTTTCCATTAGATTTTATTTTAAGATGAGGGGGTTTTTTGTATATATATTTTATATACATACAATACATAATTTTTATATATTACACACAACAAATTGCTTCTTATAAAATCACAATTCAGAAATGCTCAATCCCACATTGTGCAATTTATATATAACTAATCTATCTGGTATAGTCAAGATTTTTAACTTCCTTCTTATTCAATAGACCATCAAAACTGGACGTGATTAACATAAGTTTCTAATTGCGTATGTAATTAATGCATTCTTTAATTTAATTTCTTTAATTAAAGAAGCATTTTTTTAATTAAAGACGTATTTCTTTAATTCCCTCTATCAGAGTGTCTTGGTACCTGAAATTACCACTTTCTTCAGCACAATTAGTTTGCTGCATCATGCCCAAAATTGTCAATTAAGCTTCCTTTAGCCAGACTCCTCAGAGTTTCAAACCTTAAACCACTATAGTCCTGATGAGAAGCCCCAGGCTCCTGGCCAGAACCTTCCATGATGCATTCACTCAACAAGAGCAGCTCCTAACTCACACACAGGTTCAGTGCAGCCACTGAAACTCAAAGCAGACCCTTGATAGCATCCCTCTGAATACAGCAACTCTGTCCTTGATAGATATGAAAGTACTTTCCTGCCTCTATGCCTTGTTAACCTGAAATAAAACACCTTAGATGGAATTTCCTTCCCACATGTGATATCTTTAATTTTGTTAAGCATTTGCAGAGGCATATTACCTTTTACAGCAGTTTTCTAAAGGAGCGGTTCAGGTGCCTGAAAGAAGGGAACTAATGCCTGTTGAATACCCTGGAGTACCCAGGATATTTGTGCAGG
>VYZT01016121.1:172-19261 GCA_013400735.1 Pomatostomus ruficeps
TGGCACCATTCACCATCAGTCTCTGGGCCCGGCCATCCAGGCAGTTTGTACCCAGTGAAAGGTGCACCTGTCCAAAGCATAAGCTGCCAGCTTCTCCAGGAGAATGCTGTGAGGAACTGTATCAAAGGCTTTACTGAAATCCAGGTAGACAACATCCACAGCCTTTCCCTCTGACTGGTAATCATATTGGTCTTTAAGTAAAAGTTTTATTTCTTCACTGATCCAAAGAATCTGTGCCTGTAGAACATAGGGTCTTTAATAAATATCCTCCCGTTACACACTGAGAACAAATTGTAGCCACAATACTTCACAGAAGTATTGTGTGTACAGTTATTGCCCATGGTTATTATGATGTTATCCACAAGCTCTGTCACACTTGGCAACAGTGATATGCTAGTTGTTCCTAAATGCTTTATTCTCAGCCAGACTGTCATGTTCTTTAACTTTTTTTGTCCACAGTCATGAGTATAGTCCCGTCTCTCTGTGCAATAATCTATCTGTTCAACGGTAGTACACATATCCCCTCACTTACCTTAGGGCATTGGCCCCTCTGCTTCCTGTCTCATCACAAATTCTCAGACATCAGCCTAGATTCAGTTTGGCCTGAATTCTCTTTGGAGGCTGACTATGATCTCCTTCATCTTCCCAAAATGTTAGCCTCTCCTGAGCTGTTTCTCCTCACTGTAAAGTTACATCACCATCTCTCCCCAGCCATTCAGGTCTTCAACAAAGGTGTCTGATTCGGCTCTTGATGCTTCACAGACCCTTCAAGTTCACTTTTAAAACCTTCATTGTTTTTCTTGTCATAATAGGAGAAAATTTTTTTTGTAGTTTTCTGGACATACAAGTACATTTTTCTTCCAGCTTCTTGGTGGATAAAAATCCAGTCTATGAAAAAGGTTTTTCTAGCTTCAACTTCTGTAGTTTTGCTCTTCTCTGTTCACATGCTGCTCTGACCCTTTATCTTCTACTTATTTCCTTCAAGTTGTTCCTCCTTTTTTTATTCAGTATCAATGGCAAGCTTCATGGGTTTATCTTTCAAAGGTACTATTAACACTGGCTGTGTTGTCATAACACATGCTGAGTTTGCCCTCAGCTTCTCATTATTTTCATGGTATCTGTTACACTGTTTGTGGCTGCAGGAAAGATGCTCCCTGAAGAACTCCAGGCAGATTCTCATCCTCTTCCTATCTCATGCTAAAATTCTTTGCAGCATGAACCCATGTCTCTCATTTTGCTTTCTTTCTCACTATGTTTTCCCCTCCACACTTCTACTGCAGCGCACCTACAGCTTGCAGAACAGTGCCACAATTCCCTACAACCCAGTCTTTGTTTATGTGGTACTGGGCTTGCTGCAAGTGCTGTAAACCCCCTACATTACTTGTGGAAAACTCCTGAATATGACTGTGGCTGTGTTCTGCTCAACTTTATTTTACTATAAGGATATAAGAACATGCCTCAGTCAAGACCCTCTGTGAATATAGACATGGGATGGCTACTAAGCCTAAGCCATTGGAGAATAAGTAAGGTGTGCTGTGCAGTGCCTGAAAATGTGGGTTATTTGCCTAATCAACTTTGGGTTGAGTAATCAATTGAGGACAGATGTGTGGTGTAACTTGTTTTCAGTGGTCTTAATCTGGATTTTCACTAGCATCATGCTAGACTCACACCAGAAGATAGAATTGGAAGGAAAGAAATTCAATAACCATAAGGTTTCTGAGCATTAATTGATGTAAGACCAAACCAGACTGGTATCTATTTGAAAAAAATTTGTATTTTCTATAAGATTAAATTTATTTATATCTAGGTAATATAATTTTGTCATATGAAGAACATGTCATAAGTAAAACGATTTTAAGAAACAAAAAGCAATTGAACAATCATTTTTGTTTCTTTTTTAATAGTGAGAACTTTAAAAGAGCATAATTTCATACCTATAGAGAATGAAGGTATTGAGAGAGTAGTCACTTTACACTCCTCATCACGTGAGCTCCTGCTTCTTTTGTAATGAAGATGTCTGGAGGAAAGCACATTACTTGATGAACAAATGTTCCGTATTATGAAACTGTAATTGCAGCACCTGTCAATAAAGTCTGTCCCCATTGTTCTTTTCAGCACAATAAGTCAGCAGAAAGCTGCATCACTGTAATTGTGCATTTGGTTTTGCATAAGAATGAGGAATCAGTTTTTTACATGTTTGTTAAATATGAATATCAGACCTACATATAAATAGCCTTTTCACTGAGCTATGCAGTATGTACAGAATATACCTACATATTTTTGTTTCATTCATTAACAAAATCTAAGATACCTCTTCTTCCATGAACTACTTCTCTACAGCAATTTTCTTGCTTTGAATGTTGGAAGCCCAAACAATAGTCAGGATTTACTGACCAGTTCCTTGTTTGAGACATGCTGTCAAATACTTTGCTTTCACATTACATTTTTGCTGTAAATATGTACTTTACACTCCCTGCCACATTTGATTTTTATTTTTAAATGGATCTAACTCTCCTGAGTGAAGGGGTTATAAAAAATTATCCAGAGTTGTTATGCTGCAAATAATCTGCCACTATGACTGTAAAAAGTGTGAACGGAAATTGTTAGCATGTTGTCTTAAGCCAAATGATGAAGATTTTATTAACTGCTTCATTAGCAGATGAGATAGAGTAGATTGCAGAGATGATGGGGAGGCAGTGGAAGCTTCTGCAGGAAAAGAAAAACAAGGGAAGCAGTGAGAAAGACAAAGAGCTGCAGAGGGACTTTTGACAAGGGCATGTAGTGATAGGACAAGGGGGAATGACTTTAAACTGAAAAAGGGGAAATTTAGACTAGATATAAGGAAGAAATTCTTTACTGGGAGGGTGGTGAGGCACTGGAGCAGGTTGCCAGAGAAGTGGTGATGGCCCTTCCCTGGAAACCTGTCAGGACCAAGTTGGATGGGGCTCTGAACAACCTGGTGTAGTGGAAGATGTCCCTGTCCATGGCAGAGGGGTTGGAACTGGATGATCTATAAGGTTTCTTCCAACCCAAACCACTCTATGATTCTATAAAAAAAATAGGAAAAGGGAAACAAATAGAGAGAAATTCAGGGTAGAAATGATATCCAAAAGGAAAGTGTGTTTTTTCTCATCATATGCTTCAGAATAAAAAAGAAAACACTGACATTGGAAAATGATAATTTTTACTTTATTCACATACTTTATCTTTGACATGTGTATAAAAATTATATCTGTGCTTGTTTCCTTATAATTTCCATAAAAATCGAAATAAAGGGAATTTTCAGGAGCAGTAGCCCTCATTTCAAAGCATGACTGCAGATAAGTCATCTCTCATGTCTGCTGTTCCAATGAAAAAATCGTTTATGGAACCCAAATCACTTTTACATCCTTTTTTCTTCTCCCCATCTATGTGACCATGAGCATTTTTTAAAACATATTTGGGTTATGCAATGTTAACAGTACTGCATTAAATATTCAGACCTCTCTATGTCAAAAGTAATCTTACATTCCTCAGTTTGAGATTTTGTTACAACTGGGAATATAGCACTTATTGTTGGTTTTATATGCATTTAAAGACATAAGTCTATATTCTCTGCTCTTCACCTTTCCTCAGAGCCTGTTAGGATTTCTATAATCACACACACACCCACTAAATCAGAGAAAAAATTTGTGACATTTTAATTGCAATTCAGAGTTCTTTTAGTTCTATACATGTCTTTCCAAGATTATCAGTTGACATTCTCTATAATCATCAAAACTATTACTTCTGTTTAAACCAAGGTAAGTCATGCAGGCAGGTGTTTTGTGGCCCCTCAAATTCGTCACTGTATTTAAGGAGTGGAGTAGAGGAACTAATTAAAAAGCCATTCCAGGACTCAGGTGGTTTCAAGGGACAGTTCTTTTCCAAACCCCTTTGCTCAGGCAGGTCAGAGCCACCTTGCCATCTGCTCCTTGTTGAAAGCCACAATAGTCAGGCAACCTGCACAGAATGTGTGTGCAGAGTCCATTCATTCATTTCAGGATGATTTCAGCAGATGAAAATCAAGTGATTGGGTTTGGATCACAGTCTTGGTGGTAGTGTTGAACAGAATTTCAAGATCCATTTCAGCAAAGCAAGAGAGTATGAAATGCAGATGTAGTGTAGATGTATCCTTCACTCTGACATCAGGGGCTTCACTCTGTTTTCTCTGTGTGAATTGGGTAGTCCAGGTGAGACACAAATGTAACTCCCTGGCTTTGACTGAGATCCATCCTTTACCAGCACAGCATCTGACACGTGGAGTTCAGTCAACAAAACTTTAAAAAGTTTCGTCTTGAGGCAGGGCATATATTTTGTCTTTGACACCCTCCTCCCAGTGATCTTCATTTTTAGTAGTATTCAAAAATATCTTGTCTGATTCACAGTCTGTCAAGGAGAAAAATATCTGAGGCTGAGCTGTGTGCTCCAGCTCTGATTGAGAAGGTGTAAGAGCTCTTGGGCAGTTAAATTTTTTTAAATGTGCATGTAAAGTGCTTGACAGGCTCTAATGCCAGGAAAGTAGATTATATACATAATGCATATCAATTCTTGTAGTGTTCATCGATATGGAACTAATTTAATCTTCCAGTGACCTTTCTTAAAGAACAGTGATTTTGCTGGCACTGCTAAGTGTGGAATCCCTCTAGAGTGAGTATGGGAAAACTTTGCACGCAGAGTAGCATCTTCACTATCTATACTGCTTGAAGTGCTGCTAATCCTACCTCTCTAGGCATGCAAAGGAAGCTAGAAAAAAAATGGAATAGCTATTAGTATGTCACGATGCCATGATGTTTTAAAGAAAGGAATAATAGACCAAAAATTTGGATGAGGATTTAGAATAAATCTGATGCTCTAAAAAAAGAATAAATATATTGAAATATTTTTCAGTATTTGTAGCATCTTGAATCAACTCCCCAAAAGGCAATGTAAATAGAAATTAATACAGAGAATTTTAGTGATGCTTCTGCTATGGGAATGTGTAGGTATGAAAATAAAATAAGAAACAAAACTGATTTATGTGAGGGAATTTAGAAGGCTTATTTGTATAGTAACTGTTTTAAAGCTGTAGGAGAAAGATAGATGCCATTGAGCTGAAAAATTGTAGCTTAGCCCGCATAAATTAAAAAGAAATGTTTGGAATTCACTTGTGTTTGGCTGTGCATAGGTATTGCCCTTGATCATTTCTAGAACCATAACATTTCAAAATAACTGTTTTAATTTTTAATTGAAACAAAATTTAAATTAATAAATAAAACATTATGTTTTGTCAAACAAAATACTACCTGAAAACTGCACAGGGGAAAAAAAATTCCTGTGCTGGTTGCTATAGCAGCAGAATCAAAAGCAGCCATAACAGAATGATCTTTAACCTGAAGCAGAAATGCTTTTTCACCAAAGGAGGTACATCTGTGTGTATTGGTTTTGACTACGTGGATTTCAAACCAGGATGAGAAATATCAATTGGCTCTTTCACTGATAGAAAATAGGTTTAAATATATCATTAAGCATTATGTTATGGTTAAATCTTTTGAAAAAATACTTCAAAAGACTGTGGATTTGTGGCAGTCCCATGACCATTGAACTGTTCATCTCCCAACTCAGCACATTTCCCAGGTTCAACCATGCAGTGTTGGGTCCCATCTGTGGCAGATTGTATTGTATAACTCAGTGGGAACTCTTCTTTCACTCCTTGTCTTTGCTGCAGGACACTTGGTGCTCACCCAGATCTGTGAAGCTGCACTCAGCTTGCTTGTGTGGAAGCTCTCCTTTGCCCCAGGACATTGCATTGATATAATTATGTGGCTCCTCATTCGTGAGAGGCACAAATTCAAAGTTACAGTTGTGCTCAAGTGTTTTTCTTGCCTGGTACATAACTAAGCACAAGGCAGATGAGTATTTAGGTTCAGCTGCAAGTTGAAGTTGGACATTATTTGAAGGAAGAAGGGCTGAATACTTCTGAGTCCTCTGCTGTCTAGAGTAGAAGTTGTCATGGTAAACACTTCAAGGCATTTAAAAGATGGAAGGGCAGTGGAGTTTCTGCAGTGGTGAATAACCTCAGATCACTTCCTATCAACCCATTGTTGACTTTAGATCTGCTGGGAAGTGGTAGCATTGAACATAATCAGATCAGATCTGGGCATATTACAGAGCAGTGGAAAGATGGTTCACTTGTGAGCAACTAAGGGTCTGTAGCAGTTCCACAGGAAACTGTGTATGTAAGTAACCCTTTTTGCCTACACCCAATAAATTACTGAAAATTTATGTTGAATATTTGGTAGATTTTGGTGAATGCAGTAATGGAAATGAAGTCTTACTTTGTGTAGTAAGTAGTAACGTTTTTATTGTCTGTTTATTGTAGGTTGGAAATCTCCCAAATGATTATATGATAACCCTTAAATATGTCCCGAAGATGGATAGTCTGGTATGTACAACCACTTCAAGCTAATCCCAATAAAATAGCCCCCTGGAACCAGTGATGGCTGCAACATTTTGTACCTAGTCCTGTGTCTTAGCAAGTTACAGTTAAATAATATTTATTTCACTTTTCATATGGTTGCCAAGTATTTATTCAAAAGAAATGTAGAGAGATTCCTGCAGTCCCTTAAAACCTTTGTAATTACAGGAATTTTAGGAAAATACTTCCTCATATTAAATTTTTTAACTTTTTTTGGGAAAAGTCAAATTTTCATTGTGTTATTATTTCATCAGTATTACTTCATTGTGTCAATTGAAAAATATTGCTTTCTTAAAGAAATAGGTTCTCTCTAACTGTACTTTGGAACATACTGTGGAAGTCCTTCTTGTTGTAGTCAGTGGAAATGCCATTAGAGCACAACAAATACTAAGTAGCCAATAGAGAACCCTAAGCTCAGCAAATGGTAGCATCAGTAACTAAACAAACCAGTAGGATTTCAAACATGCTTTGTGTTATTTTTTTTATATAATACCATATTTAATACATAGTGATACTTTCAAATAAGCATTATCTATACACTTTCAAAATTTATGACATTTTTTATTAAAAAACCATATTATTTTATTCTTAATCTACTAAATCTTTTTTGGTTTTCCTCAATTTAACAAAAAAAATTTGGAATGGTATATTGAAAATGCAGTCTTGGTTGTTGCATAAATTGCAATAAAAAGGAGAAAAGGAAACAAGGTGAAAGTACAAATTTTGCTGAATGCTATATTGTTTTAAGGCAAGGAAAAAAGTAAGAAAATTATGATTTTATCAGTTAAACTGAACAATACTGTGCCTGTCTTAAGAATGAATCATTGTGCACATACATCAGTAGCTGAAAATCATCTGCTAGATGTATGAAGCTGTTTTTGTGTCTGTACAAAGTTTTCATTACGAAAATACAATTTGTATGTGATACACACAAAAATGCATCCTACCTTATGACAATCTGGCAAATATAGCAATATTCCCTCTCGATACTGGAAAATGATACTGGAAATAACATTCAGTCCTGAATAACAAGAAGATGGGAGGAGAAAAGGTAAGGGATAGTGAAGGACCCTCAGTTGAGAGGTTATGAAGGGTTATGTCAGATGTAGAAGTGTTTTTAAGAGTTTTGCTGGAAGCTTGAGATTTTTACTGAAACTTAGAGTACTTTAGAAAACCCAATTTAAAGGTGGTTCTTTAGACAGGAAAACTCTGCAGAACAAATGCTGTGGAAGTCAGGTACTAGATCGTATATAAATAAAACTAATGGAGAAGTCTCCATTTCTTATAATAGCCAATATCCATAGAAAAAGGAAGCAAGACTGGCTGCCACCATACCTGACTGCTGCACTTTTTGAAGTTGACTGATCTTGGTGTCTGATGCGATGGTATTCACACCTGTGGAGGACAGCCATAGCCAGAGTGCCGTTTTCCCGCTTCCAGCCCATCAGCTGTTGGGCTGGATCGAGGCTGTGCCCCTGTGCTGCACTCCCAGGGGTTGTTGGCAGATGAAGAAGGCCAGGAGGCCTGCTTGAGCCATGAGTCCTGGTTGTTCTCACTCCTGCCTCTCTCCATGGTTCAGTTTTGACTGCCAGTACGCAGATTCTTTTCTGTAGTTTCAGTGCCATGTCATCTTGGTGAATCACATCCAGAAATTTAGATCCAGTTTACATTTACAACAAGCAGCCAAGAAATAAAAAGGGACAAGAGAAGTTCAGAGCTGAGGTTTCCCTGTTCCCTTTGTACATCACTTTCAGTCATGGTAATGGAAGGCGCAACTCTTGGCCACATGCCCTCACAGGAGGAAGTATTCAGCAGTATTCAGATCCCACTTTGCCAAATTCCTCTCTGGGAATTTCAGGTTGTGTTATGCGTACCACAGCAAGGCTGCCTGATTAAGCAGGCTTTGTTCTGGGTCCTGCAAGGTCCCTGCAAGCTGGGAAGCCCATGGCTTTGCCTAAAGTAAATGCCCTTTGCTCAGGTCTGAAGGGATTGAAATGGAGCTCTGCAACTTTTTTCAATAGATTTCAGTCTTCAGTATGTGCATAAAGTGGAAAGTGTACCCAAGGTAGTAAATCCCAAAGGTAGAGGACTAAAGGTAGGAAGGCAGGGTGGGTGCAAAACAGATGTCAAGCCAGTGTAGTGCATGTAACAGGAACAGACTGACCCATCCATTAAACAGAAGGGTTGTTGCATTATGCACTAGCTCAAGGCAACTGAGTGGCTTTAAAAGTAGTCTTGTATAGAATGAACTATGTGGTCTAACCTGAAGGTTAAAAGGCAAAGATGACAGCAAAGGGCTGAATTCAGAAGAGGAGATAACATTCAAACTTTTACATAGGTGTAGAAAGTAAAAGCCAAATGAGGGCTACCCAGAAGTACAAGGGAAATCAGGTTTGCAGTCACCTAAAATGTAAATCTTGGTCAAGGTTTACGCAAAATATCAGAGTTAAATCTCCATTTCTCCTTGCAAACAATTTCACATTTTTCAATTTGAACAGTTTCATCCCTGTGTTTGGTAGGTATTGACATACCAAGTGATTGCACAGCTTGACATTACTGAAAAGAGAACTTGGAGCTTTTGTGAAATACAGCTTTGTAGGTCAGAACAGTTCAGTTAGAGGAGACTCCCACACACATGCTAAACTGCGGGAGCAACAAAATAGACTCCCTGCTGGAATTGCCAAATGCTCACTAGGAGAATCAGCAAGCTTATGCTAGTGCCTGCCAGAGGAGAATGCTCACCCACAAAACCTCAAAGGAGAAGGTTTTCCAGGTTTCCAGTTCAGGGAAGCACAGTAGTTCTGTGTCAGTGTTCCTACACCAAGGCACAGGAAAGAAAATGCGTTGTCTGTCTCGTGGGGGTGGTGGAACATGGCACAACATACACCGCTTGAACAGAGTATGCTTCAACAAGCTTCCTCTGATTTATTTGCTTCTGCCTCCCCCCTCACCTTATCCTTGAAGGAAAAAAGGAAATCAGACTCAGGCCAAATGCTATCTATTTCACTTTCTGTTTCTTTTTTTTTCAAGTCATTGTTGAGCTAATTATAAAAGGTGATATCCCTGACTTGCCACAAGTTATCATTGTGTGAGAGAGTTGCACACAGAAGTGGAAATTCAGGTGGAGCTGAACAATGTATTTACATTTGGTTCTCTGAGCCTGGAAGCCTAATAGTCTGATTAGTCTTCAAAAATGTGAAGAGTATTTTTCTTGTCAGAAACATTTACACATCAAAGCAGAACAACACCTGTGGATATTTTTTTTTAAATAAAGAATCTGTATGCAGGTTTGTTGAAGAAAATGAATAAAATGAGATCAAGCTTAAAAGTGTGTATATTGCCAACCATTTGCTATGTGTTGCAGAAGGTGGATTCAGTGGGTGCTGCTTATCAACTGGGCAGCAATTGGAAACTGGTTGAGTGATACCGAGAGTACTTAGGGTTTGTTGGGCCAAGATCTTTGTATCTGGAATGCCTTAAAGAGACGTTTTCAATATTGGAAAAAATAACGTCATATATGAAATAAATTCTCATAACATTTGTCATTAAAAATTTAGCTTTTGTTGGGAAGGTATCTCCAGGTACAAATTGCAGTCTGACTAATGCATAACCTGCATTTTTGCTGATCATACTGAGTTAGGGATTTTCCTGGGCTGGGTGACTTTTTTATCTATTTGACTACTGTTATGTATAGCTAAGTAAAAGAAGTTAATGACTCCCTCTAAGACAGCAAGATGAATTACCAGGTTTCAGTCATGTGAACAGCTGTACAAACTTTGTCTGCAAACTAATTGCATAGGTGTTAGTGTACAGTGACAGGCTGTGCAGAACACTTTTGTTGTCGAAGACTCAGGAAGAAGAAAGGCATTTAGATCTGGAAACTGTTCCCAGTAATGGCATTTAGTGAAAAAGCTGAAGAGAAGGAATTAACTCAGCTAACAGGTGGATAAAAACACGCAGGGTTTTCATGCAAAATGTTTATGGAAACCTTCCTGCTAAGAAATTTAAATCAAGGATCTTTGTGGGTAACTGAGTCATGTAAGGTAGCAATAATAAATGAAAACTGATATTTAAAGAATTGTTAAGGCAGTAGGAATTGAACATAAATATGTTAATGAAAGGGTGGACTAGGGTTCCTAGCAGCATGTTCCAAGGCTCAAACTCTCGACACACTGACACTTGGCATTCATAGAGAATTTAAAGAAGGGATGGCATTTAACAGTCAACCATAAATACGTCAGTATCGGTGAGAATAGAATATTACCAAGAGGACTGAAGAGAAAATTGGCCACAGTAAAGAAGAAGAATTGTAATTTTTATTTTTGAGATAGTTTAAATTGGAAAGAACAGGCTAATTTACTTTTGCACACTGAGATGTTTGACCAGTTTTTACAAATGTCTGATATTTCATTTAAATCTCTTTCTCCTTTTATCCTCTGACAGCCTGATCACTGTTGGTTGCATTTGATGGTGCCTGAATTTTCAAGGAGTCTACATAATCTTCTCCAGAAATTTTCAGATATTTCAGATATGTCGGATGTTTTAAGCAACTATTTAATCATCAATAATCTCACAAGGATAATTAATGATCTTATGGCATGCCTTGCTTTTGATAAAAACAAGGTAATCTTATACAGAGTTTCAGCTCACATACTAGATATTTATTTTTTTACTTTCTGTTGTGCAATATTCAGTAATAGTTTAGGAATATCCAAGGCTTTATTAGATTGTTTTCATTTCTATTCCTGTGCATCTGAAATCCAAATTTGTTTAAAAATGCACTGGGTACACTGTACACTGGCTAATTGTTGTCTTCTGTTTCAAAGAAAAATGGCTTACAAGGAATTATAGTATATACAGTGACCTGTATACAGTTGGTTAAATAGTCAGAAATGCAATGATCTTCTTTAAGATGATTAATTCATTCTGGTCTTTTTGAAACTAGCAGAAATCTTCCTTGCTTAAATCCACCTTAAATTATATATATTTTGCTAGTGATCTTAATGTAAATTTAAAGATGATGTGGTTGAAGTTATTAATATCCTCTTAGTATGTATCACAGTGTGTGAAGCTCTGAAGGCTTCTCCATGGTTTAGTGAACTTTTCTATACAAATGCACAGCAAAAACAGGAGGATATCAGCCCATTTCTGTGTGTTTCTGGATTCTGACAGCAACTGGAAGGATTCCAAGAGTCTCACTCAAGAGATGTCTGATTCTCTGTGCAGGCAGGGAAGCAGGAAAGAAATTAATTTTCTAGTCCCTTATCTAGATATGATCAGACTATCAGTAATAAAACTAAGTTCTGTAGTTGAAGGTTTTGTCCCACTGAATAAAACAGGTAAAATTCACCATGTTCTTTAGAATAAGTGTGTCATCTTCCATATACAGTTATTTTTGTCAGCTAAGTCCTTAGTTGTTGTAATTGTACCTTTTCAATACCCAGAATGAATCAAATGAACCAAAACCCTCAGGTGCCTTTAGAGGGGAATAACCTTGTAACCTTGTCATGTATTTGTATTACATTGCTGTAAGTGTTTAGATATTCCCTACTTTTCCATTCTAAACCGAATTATCTCCAATCTTCAGTGCATATATAATTTTTTTCCTTTTCTGTTTTTGTCCTCATGATTCAAAGCACTCAGCTGGGATGTGGCTCGAGAAGAGGAATTTTATTTTGTAGAATAGAGAAGTAAATATCCTGTAATTCAGCAAAACAACTAGCTATTGATTTCCTTTGAGAATAATGATCTTAAGTCTAGTACTTTCAGCATCAAACATGAAATAACTTTGGAGCCAACACCAGAAGGTTTTCCTTCGGACATACTTAAACCATGTTCTTACCACGCTCCCTCTTCTTGGGAGTACAGAGTAACCCCAGGCTAAATTTGACTTGCTGACATAAAAAGGAAAAAAAAGAAGAAAACCATCAATCTTAACATGGATCTCAATCATGTTGTTTAGTCTGGCGTAACAAACTTGTCTGTTAGATCTCAGAGTGATTGGGCTTCCTTGTTTATAGTTGCTCTTATTTTTAGGTACATTATCAGGGATCTCAGCCTGTTTCTGTGCAGTGGTGTATCCCAGCTATTGTATTATGTTACCTGTTCTCTTAATGACAATACCAATGGCTGTCTTGTGTTCATGTGTTCAGATTAAAAGAAGCATGTGAAACTTTGCAAAGCAATGTGAAATCAAGGGGGTTTTTTAATGAGGGGAATTAAAAAAAAGTCTCTTGGTTTTCATTATAGGATGGGAGACTGTCTTTCATTCCTTAGCAATTTTGCAACACTGTATTAATAATTCATTTCTATTTGCAAAGCTAATTTGAAATTCTCAGATCGAAAGGCTTGTGTGTTTTATGAAGATTGTATACAGCCAGTCTGGTTGTCTGCAGGTTAAAAATTTAAACTGTTTTGTATCATCTTTGGATATTTTTATCATTTGTTGAGGCATTGAAATGAGCATCTCCCTTGGCCCTCTTTCAAGCTGAATTCTACATTTTACTCTAGGATTTTGTAAAAGAAAATGGTCACCTTTATGAAGAAGGTCACTTCATTCCTGAGGATTTTTTTAGGCACTTTAATAATACCATTGAGGTCTACAAAGAATCTGGAGACAGATTGGACGAGTGCTTTCTACCTTCAACAGTAGAAACACCAGAACATGGTAAGAGGAGTCTCCTTTTGGGGAGCAGAATCTAAGTAGATACAAATGTGTGATTTTCCTTGAATTTCAGAGATGCTAAGGGTCTCATACTATGCCTCCATGTCACCTTTTTACTGTAAATTAAAATAACTACTGACACTGAAGGTTGTATTTCTGTTTGAAGTCAAGTTCTAGTGCTATCATTCCTAGATCCATCATCCCTCAGTATAATCAAAATAACCTCGCATTATGCTGCTCTACTTCTATTCATTCAAAATATATATTGGATTGCCGTTTTGCATTGTTCTTCTTATCTTCTCTTAATGTTGTATTTAGTTTTATAAGGTGGTAAAAGAGCACAAGATTGTACAACTGAAAGGAGAGGAAGTTAGGACAAGCTGTAAATCACAGCAGCCTCAAGTCACCTTCAGTTTCATTCCACTTTCCTGAACAGGGTGATGTTTACTTCATTTAAAAATTTTAACAAGCTCAGATCAAGCTCCTGCAGCTCTTTCTTATCCTTCCAGTAAATGTATTTTATTACCTTTTCTTTTACTTTCTCTAGTGACGGATATTAGCTTTTTAATTAGGGCAATGTGTCCAGTTGTACAGTTACATCTGTAATAACTAGAAGCAGATCAGTGCCATAACCTAAGAACTTGTTAGCAACAACTGCTTTTCCAAATTAGCTATTCAGTAGCAGCTCAGCATGTAGACACTTCTGCCTCTTAATAAAACTGCCTTTTTTGACTTAATCCACTTTATAAACAGCCCTACAGCCAGCTTTTAAAACAGCTTTATAGCCATATCAGAGTGGTCCTACAGCCCATCGTCTTATATAGAGGGAACTGTATTTTAAGTTTCATAATGCTGACACATTCATTTTCTATTTAGATTCCAGAGTCGCTGTCACAAAAACATTTTTGTTTCCTCCTGTTGCTGCCAGCTCTCTTAGGAATGACAGCATTGGCAGTAGCACTAGCAGTAACAGTAAGTACAAGTGATTGAATATATGTGTCTCCATTTTGTTCTGGTAGCTGGTTGTTATGAGAGCTCAGAGGAAAAGAATGTCATTAATTGTGCAAATTAATGGGAAGTTACATGTTCCTGATGGTGTACCATGTGTTTCTCAGCTGTCATACTGAAATGCAATGAACTTATCTAATCAAAATGTAGAGATGCTATCGAGTTACAATTATGTGACAGCTCTCTACAACTTGGAGAGGGCAGGCCTCTTCGTTTTGGCTGTCATGAGGTCTCACTAGTCATATGGCCTCAGCAAATTAGGCTGTCCCAGACACCTCATTTTAACTTGTAGAAAGGGAAGTTGCTTCAAGTGAACAGAATAGCTATCATGAATCAGATGAGGGTACTCAAATGGACAAAGAGGATACCTGTGCATTGCATTTTGAGAGCACTGTGTTTGTTTGCTGTAGTCGCAGTAGGGCCACCTCCACAGTCAACATGCTTTCGCTTGGGGTCAATGACAAAGTCACTGCCCTTCTGACAGGCTGTAATCTTCTCTCTGGCATGCTCATCTCCATCTTTCTTATCTGTCTTGGTCACTGTGTTACATGACTGGTCCCTGATAAGAGCCTAGAATGATTGCTGTAAGAGCCTCAACATTACCTGTCACAAGGTCAGAAAGGGTATAGTCATCTGAGATGGAAGGAAACAGTGAAGTTCCAGGGGCTTTTAGTGACATCATGTACAACAAGGTGAATACTATCTGGAGCTTCCCACGTGAACAAAAGGGGATTTTCTTTAGAGGTTCCTGAAATGGTGATCAAAGCTTAACCTTGTTGTTTCCTTGTTCCTGTTTCCCAGACACGTCAGGATGACAATGTGTATCTGGCTCTCTTTACAATTTCCCCTTTTCACTTCACATGTTACCTGAACTTATGATGATGAAGTATTTTGCTGGTGCTCCCTGTGTTTAAGGAAACATGTGCAAAGGGGCAGCCTGGTGTTGTCTAGTGGGCACAATGGTAGCTCCTGATGGTGACACAGTTGCTGCTAAGCCTGAGTTTTTTCTCATGCTCCTTCTCTTTGGATGTGTAATCTCGTTACCCTCTGGGCTTTTAGCACCATGCATGCTACCTCCTAGTTGGCTCACAGCTGCTATCAGATTTGCAGGCCTTCTTGATTGCTTTCTAATTAAGAGTAGGTCTTAAGTCATCATAGCCAGGAACGCTCAGAATAGAAGGAATTAAAAAACCTCCCCCACTCCTGGCTGCCAGCCCGACTCTCTGGAAAAGAGCAGACTCACTGCCAGGGGGTCACAGACCTGTCTGCAAATAACCTGATGAGCCCTGGGCCAGCTGTGAGGCACTAGGAAGGGGTTAAAAAATGCATACCTGTCTCTGTCTCAGGTCTGATCATGTGCTAATTTTTGCTGTCACTGCTGGAGGAAAAATTTTCAGCCATAGCCTGAAGCAATGGGAATGGATCAAGAGGCCAAAAGACAGATAGATTACAGGAGCAATTCAGATGAGAGGAGTTTGACCCAGTACAGGAGGAATACTGGGCAGAGCAGTGGAGTGTGGCACCTGTGTCTGTACTGTGGAGGAGAGGGCAGAAGCAGGATTATTAATCTCGTTTTATAATTGGAACTGATAATCAAGTAGGAAAAAAGCCTAATTAAAATAATGCAGTAAGTCAAAGAAATTGCTTGGCTACCATATGCTGTACAGGCGTGTTTTAACTGATTATCATTCTCTTAAGAAATTTATTGGAAAATTGGATATCAGTTAACAGCCTTATGTAGAAATGACATGAGGACTGCATGTCTGGCTGGGGCTGGGCACAGTTTGAACTCCTAATCAGGTTAAATTACATTAACTTGGATGCTGACTGGTTACATTGCAGTTATTCATTTGGAGGTTTTTTGCAGGGAGGGAGCTATGGAATCTTTATTGACATCACCGTTTTATTCCCTGAAGTGGCCTTCAATGCCAGTTTTAGTTTTGTCTTGGCTTTATTGCTGAGGAAAAGTTGGTTTTAGTTAATCCTTACCTTCTTGGAAGGAACAACAGTGAATAAACCTCAGTACTTTCCCTATGAACGTTCCCCAGTACAGCATTCCCCTGGCTTCAGTACTGTTCTCAGAACAGCACCACTAGATTCAAATTTCAAAAAATGAAAATATTGAGAAGAGGGGAAGCCTGAAAAAAACCATCTCCAGACATAAACTACAGTGGGTTTTTTTACATTAACCCTTTAAATTTAAACAGGTTTAAATTGAGCTATTTTTCAGTTTAATAGTTTCTAGAGCATTTAGAAGCATTCGGTGTTTGCAAAAGAACCCCTCCAGATTAATATAATTTGAATCTATTAACAGTCTGTGTAGTTAGGTGACTTGAACTGCCCCAATTCTAAATTCAACTTAGACAAACCTGACGTGCATCACCTAATAAAATAATTTGTGAAATAATGAGCATATAAATTGTATATAAATTAGCTAAATTATGGGGTTTTATTGTTACTACTTTTGTTGAAAGAGTCATGTTTCATGACTCCATTGTTCTTACACAACAATAAGATTAAACTACGATAATAGAGTAGAATCTCAACTAAATCTACACCAAAAGTCTTATCCCAGCTAAATGAAAAATAGAAATATTATGCTATTCTAATTGTTTTTTGAATGGCAATAGTGCTGTTTTCATTCTTGTAATATTGAATTTAGACTTGTAGCATGTTCCCACTCTATCTTTTCCCCCATAAAATTCTCAAAACCTCACCACCACCATCCCCAATTTATTTAGGCTTGTTTGTTTTTTCCTCTTTGTGTTATGTGACTGTAGTCCATTGAAGTTCCAGTTAACTGTTTAAGTCCCAGTCTTACTCGTATTTCTCTGCATCATTATGCCACACATGGTCTAGGGAATGTAGGTGAGATGGTTCCTATGTAAAGAACAAGTGTCAGAATAAGAAGTCTTGAGTTCCAATCTCTTCTTTCAGTGGTTGAACCCATCAGATGAATTTCATATTGCTCTGGTCAAAGCTTGAACTTACTAGCTGTGACTAAAACTTCTTCAATTGTATTTATATTTTCATGGCAAGTTCAGTGTTGCCTCCTTCCATTTTTGTCTGTAATTTCCTCACACTAATTTAGCCCTACTATTTAATACCAAGCAGCTCAAAGAACATGTAAACACAGAGATCTCTGTAACTGTTTTTAGGAGGAAAGTCTCCTTTATTAATTAAGCAAAAAAATACCATAGTTTAATTCAGTAATTGCAGAACAATTTGAAAATGTTCACCCATGGCTTAATGCAATTGGTGCTGCCTTCTGTTCCTTTGTTCCTTTGTTCCAACTTCATAGTTAATGGAAAACCCTAATGAACAGGTGAGAGCTGCTCTGCATTTTTGCAGATAAGATCTTGTGGTAATTATGTTGGAACTGAGCAGAGGTAAACTGAAAATTCCTTTGAGACATATATAGCAAAAAAAACCCAAAAAAAACAAGCCAGTACTTTCAATCATAATCACACATGGCTCAAGGTAGGAAGCAGCTCAATAACTTCATTGTGTAGCTGAGTGGCTTTTAATGTAAATATATTTTGTTCACATTCTTAACATCCCAATGTCCATTAAGAAGGTACATAAATCAGAATCAAAAGACCTCACTTCCTTAGGGAATCTTCCACAAGATGCATAGTGAGAGCTCTGAGAGCTGCTGGCCCGCATCCATTCCCCTTTTTTTACTTGGCTGGATAGAGTCAGCAGCTCCTCTGGCATTGTCCAGAGAGTTCATACAATTATTGGTATACCTGGTTCCTGCTATTCCTTCTCCTGCACTGCCTTTACAACTGATGGGAGTCAGAATCTTTCTGTGTAGACCTCCAAAGTTTCTAACAGAGGAAAAGGTCCCTATGGTAGCCAGCTTGCTTTCCTTCTCTCCCTTTTCTTCATTAAGACACAAGTCCCTGGAAGATTCTCCAGGCTGAAAATTCTTCAACCTGTTCTGTTTTTAGATTTTAATATAAATAAAAGGCACATGAAACCTGCATGACTCATTTCATTCTCCCTAGATCTTTCAAATTATTTTTTTCTGGACTTGAAAGTGAAATTAAATAGTTTGTTGTTGCTTGCTTTTTAAGGTAGTTATGGGTTACTTAACTTTCAAATTAATTCATACACTATCAAGTTTTGGAAAAAAAAATCTGTTGTCAGTTTAAGAAGGTAGGCTGGGGATGGTATCACAATGGGACTGTATTTAAGCTCAATCCCTGGTTTGTAGGTCTCCACATGAAAAGCTAATTATAAACTCCTTCCAGTTTTCCACAGATGATGAAGAAATCATCTGCATTGGAGATTACTTCTTAGAAATCAGATTTTTCCAGTTTTAGATACCTCTTTGTAAAGGGGTCTCTTCGGTTGTCTTAAATTTCATTAAGTTTGTGAAAAATACTGTTAAAAACAAAGGTACAAGGTTATCACTGCTTGCCCTGCACAAAGAACATTTTTCTAGTTGTTCATGTAAAAAACAGCATACTTGCCATGACATGCTGCCCAGCAGTGCAGGTAGGCAGAGGGTTTTTGAGGTTATACACTCTGCCATAAGATGGTATCAAATACATGATGCTTTACATGACTTGAAGAGTCTCTCCTTTGATTTTTATTTCACATCTTATTTTTTTCCTGAAGTTTTTGGGGTGGAATCCAGAAAACATGGCCATCCCCATATGATTTACATAATTTAGTCGTAAAACTCAGCAGTCTCTAATTGAGAAGAATGGTATTAGGCAAATGAGGGTTACTTTTCACTTGCCTAGAGCAGAAGAGTGATATAGGAATTTTCTTCTGAGAATACAATTCAGATAAAGTAACAACAGGAGAGCATTTTTTGAGTTGTTCAGGCTGGCTCTGTCCACTTTTTGTTTGCCCAGTTTTCTTGATCAGTTCTACAAGCAAACATCCTCTGTGTCTAAGTTAGAAAAGTTATGTCTTCCCAGATGACTTC